>PVJO010009152.1:0-70921 GCA_004026905.1 Hystrix cristata
AACGTAAACAAATGCATCCTTTCCTGAGAGTGTTCTGAAAGCAATCAGCAAAATTTTGTTCAGATATTACCCTGTGACCCACGTGAGCCACTGCCCAGAACATTTCTTGCAAGTTATTAAGGGATTTGATTGTGCTCAACATTACTTTGAGTATGGTAGCTGGGAGATGGAAATAATTTAGGTCTTCATTTCAAGAAAATTGAACAAGTAAATATGCTGTGTATGTATTATATGATAATGATTTATTTGATAGACCTGGATGTATGTAGCAACATGAATAAATCTTAATATTGTACTGACAGAAAAAAATTTAAACTATGAGATCTATGGCACAGCATTATGAAAATGTAAAGCTGGGCATGATGGTGCACACCTACAGACCCAGTTAATTAGGGAGCTGAGACAGAAGGATCACTTGAGACTCGGATTTCAAGGCCAGCCTGGGTGGCATAGTGAGACTGTCTCATAAAGAAAGAGAGAGAGAGAGAGAGACAGACAGACAGACAGACAGACAGGAGACAGAGACATAGAAACAGGAAGGAACGAAGGAAGGAAGGAGAGAATTTATGGCATGCCTACATAAAAGAAGTTATAGATTTAACAAAGATGCACACACATCTATGGACATATACTAAAAATATTAAAGTAGATGTCTGTGGTAGGGCAAGTGAGGTAAGAGGGAGAACTATGAAGAAAGAAAAATAAAACAATCAAGAGGACTGTCCAATCAAGAGGAAGTGGTCCGTGACCAGTGTAGTGTAATTACTTCAACAGGAAGGAAGGAAGGAAGGAAAGAAGGAAGGAAGGCAAGGAGGGAGGGAGGAGGGCAGGAAAGGAGAAATAGAAATCTTGGACAGACCCAGAATCTGCATGATATCTCTTCGTGTAGCACAGGAATCTGCATTTTAACAAACTCCCAGAGCCACTGTTCCACGTGTCAAATTTTAAGATTCAAATTCAGGATTGGAGTTTAAGACTTCACATTTGCTTCTAGCTCTGCCAGCAATGTGTGCTCTGACCTGACACTGCTTCCTGTGTCTCTAGGTCTTCTCTTCAGCCTCATTCTCTCATGGAATGTATTTTTCCTGACTCTTCAAAGAGGACTTTTTAAAATGTGGTAGTATTTTTTTAAAACTTGTGAAGTTTTTATTATTTAGCGTTGTCATTGTTTTAGTAATTGTCACAGTCTTTTGAAATAAATTCCGTTGTTGTCCCTATTTTTTAAAAATTTCATTTCGATGGTACATTTTAGATGTACATAGTGATAACATTCATCATAGGTGATTTGTACTTGTGCATGATATATCTTGCTGCTTCTTTTTTTCCCCTTCCCCTTCCCTCCCTTCAACCCTTCCTCCCTCCTTATTTACATAAGGACTAAAATGTATTATACTGGGAAAGGGAAGAAATTGTTCAAACAGGAGAGGGAGGAAGGGGGGAAAGGAACAGAGGGACGAGAGAAAAAAGAAGAGAAGAAAAAAATGGAAACAAAGCTTTTGTAAATGTGGAAGTATTTGGGAAGCATGTCACTGAAGGGATCATTAGATCCAATTAAATTTTGTCCAATTTGGAAAATGAAACAAAATAGAAGCAATATTTTCAGAACGTGGAAGATGAAGATATTTAATTAGTTAAGTTGCTGGATTTGTATTAAAACAATAAGCCAAGTATGGCATACATGAAACAGTAGCGTGGTGCTTCTCTACCAGCTGCAGAAACATGGACCCAGCTCTGTGGAAAACCTGGGCACTAGAAGTATTGGGATTTTGACCTCTAGAGACTTATTATCACTCTGTAGCTCAAAAATATGCAGTTTACCAGGATAACTAACATACTTTGAAACAATTTTTCTGGAACACAAAGATCACTTCCCATGTGGCCCAATCGGGGTGGGAAAATCTTACAATTGCTTTTTTATTCGGTTAAATCATGTGTTACTTTCTGGAAAGGAAAAGAATGTGGGGCAATATGTACTGCCATGATGAAGTCAGATGAAGTCAGAGCAGAGATCTCCTCCGAGGGTAACTGGCAATGTCTGGCAGCATGTTTGGTTGTCAGGGGTGGTGGGAGGAAGTTGCTACAAGCAGAGGTAGGGATGCTGCCCAGTATCCTACAATTCCTAGGACAGTTTCCAAAACAAAGAATCATCCCACTCCAATGTCTACACGGCCACTGCTGAGAAACTTTGCTTTGTAGGTTGGCATCAGCATTCTCTTCACATCAGATTAAATTTTAAAGAACTCTCCAGGGAAAAATTATAGCAAATCTTCCTATATTTGATGTACAGGAAGATCATGGTATCGAGCATATGCATATAACTGTCCATCCATCCATCCACCCTCCATTCATTCATTCACTCATCCACCTGTTTGCATTCACCCAACCAGTGTGCATTGGGTGGATACTACATACTCCAAAGCCAGGGAAGAACATGATGTTGTCATTGCCTTGGAGACAACCCACGCTCAGTGGTAGTATATGTTAAGAAGAGCTCTAACAGAATATGACAAATACTGTAATAGTAACAGTAAAAGAAGCTCACATAGAAAAGAGAGTAATTATAAGTGACTATATTATATCAATTACCATAACGTGGTAAATCCTCAAGTATTTGTTATACTAGACAAACGTAAGCGACATATATATCTGAAGATTTAAATATCCAGCAAAGTCACTATTTTAACTAACTTTTGCATTTTCTTAAAGTCTGAGGTGCCTCAACTTTGTTCTGAAAGTCTTTGTTCTGAAAGTCTGAGGTGCCTCGTTTGTTTACATGATGTGGGGATTGACCAACACAACCACAGATGCCGTGTACACTCTGCACAGGCCCAGACTCTACATAGTTGCAGCCCAAGGACAAGCAACCAGTACATTAAAGGGCTCTGAGAATCAAAAGAAGGAAAAGTATTATTTTTTGTGTTAAAGGAGGAGAAAATGGCCCCTAATAAATTCAGTATATGCTTCTTTGGATTTGGGAAGTTCCTGAAAAGAGGACAGACTCTTTCCCACTTATTTCAAGAGCTGACCATGAAAGTTTTCCTACTGCAAATCTCCCTTATTCTGTTTCATTTCTTTTCAAATTTCTAGACATTGAGTGCAAAATTTGCTACTCAAATTTACAATAAAGCCATTCATTCATTAAAAAAAAAAACTTTGAGATAAATTTGCCACATGAGAAGAGGGTTTTGTGGTAATAACTGTGCCCTTCTACGAGTAGAACCAGGTCTCTGTGAAGAAACTCTGGGGAGAAACTGGCCCAGAAAGTGGAGGCTCTGTGGGAGCCAATATGCTGTGTTCTGGGATCTGCAGAGAAGTGAGGATGGAAACTCATTACTCAGAAATTCATCTGCTACAAGTCAGGGAAGTATTGATTCTAAGGGTTTTCTGGTATGAGAGCTGTGCCGCCTCCCTCTAATCCTGTGAAGAGATGGTCCCCAGGTGTCCTGACCATGCCCTTCTCCACCTCAATGCCTGGCTGATCAAAACTCTGTCCATTGGGTCTCATAAAGAAAAAGCCGGCTCAAAGCAGTATAAAAAATGGACTCATCACTTGTTCCTGCGTGTCATAAGCTACCGAGGTCAATAAAATGTTGAAGATTTTTACGTAACACAGGCCTTTGAAACAACTGAGATATGCGATTTCTTTTTTCCTCATCAGCAAAGTCCAAAATGCTATGTCACAGTTTCTTCAAATTAGTAAACATCAATTTAGGGGGGAAAAAAAGTCCCAAGGAAGAAAACTATGTGTAAGTACTACAGAAATTGCTCTCATTTCTAAAGATATACAATATTTGCAAAAGTTTCCACAGAATACAAGGTATAAACTAAAGTACATAACACTCTAGAACATCCCATTCATAGAAGGAAAAAGAAATGGGTGAGCAATCCTCTTAACCGAACTGCAGAGAAAGCAAATAATTTTCTCATTCTCAATCTGATTTACAAATTGTGCAAACCCTAGAATGAAAAACTGTACATGTCTCACTATGTCAATGTACTTCATAGACCTTTTTCTCCAAGGAAAGCTTTCAGAAATGTCATGACAAATGACAATAATAATACTACATTATATAACCTAGATGTGCCAGTCATCACTCCCTCCAAAGTCCGTACACATCATTGTAGAGAAGGGGACAGGGAATACATCGTTCTTGCTCTGGATTAGCACTCTTTGCTTCAAGCTTTTATTTCCTTCCTTCCTTCTTTCCTTCCCTCCATCCTTCCACTTTTCCTTCTTTTCACTTTAAATGTTTATTTTGCCCTGAATTTGAAAGTGATACATATTTGCTGTAAAAAAAATGGAAACATAAACAATGAACAAAAAATAAAAAGATATCTGTGCCATCCAGAATTTGAAGTATATTCTTCCAAAAACATTTTCATTTTAGCATTCAGCTAAAGAGCCAATTGGAAGTGCCAATTTTACAATCCTTCTCTGTGGCCCCGGACCATGGGCAGCTTATGCAGACCTCTTGTCATCTACAGGGGCGCCAGGAAGCCCAACAAGTCATCCCAGTCAGTCTTCTCCTTGGAGAAGGAGAGAGTGGTGAAGGAGAATGATTAATAAAGTAGGATAAGATGTTAGTATTTAATATCATCCCTCAACATGGGGATTATGAGGTTTTCAAAACCCTGATAATCCTTTACTTGCCTAGTATTTTCTAAATTTCATCTAAGAACAAAGATGTTGTGGGACCTGGGCACTAACGAATGAAGTAAAGACAGTGTGTGAGTGTGTGTGTGTGTGTGTGTGTGTGTGTGTACCTACTTTGCTTACTTTTTGGACAGTGATGATAATAATAGTAAGAATTGAGCCAGCCATGGTGGTGCACATCTACAATCGCAGCACTCTGGGAGGCTGAGACAGGAGGATCCCAAGTTGTAGCCCACTCTGGGCAAGTGAGTAACTTAGTGAGATCCTGTCTCAAAATAAAAAAAAAAAATTAATAAAGGGCTGGGTATGTATCTCAGTGTGAGGGCCCTGGGTTCAATCCCCAGTCCATCAAAAAATAGGCAGTTGTAGGGACTTCCGGGAAGATGGCGGAGTGGTGAGAAGCAGAGGAAAAGCCTCTCTGAGATTCGTTGTCCAGACACTGAGATATAGCAATTCAGAGAAGAGAAGAAAGAGGGAAGCGTGTTCCCAGGACCCAGCAGGGATCTGAAGCAAGAGTTGAAGCCCACAGGGAGAGCAAAAGGACAGAACAGCACAGAAGAAGGAGGTGACAGACGGACGGTGCTTTCTCCCAGAGTTCTGGCTCACAGCCTGGGCTCACAGTGCCGACTAATGTTATACTCTTAAAACAGTGTTGCTCTGAAATACACAGTGGTAGAGTGTGGTGCCATATCTGGTTTACATTTGTCTCACTTCTTCACATCATCTTTCTGTCATATTTTAAATAGACATACTATCATGAACTTAAATTATGGTAATTCCTAATCCATTGGTCTTTCAAGATCATAGATCCTAAAGACATCTGTGACATATCCACATGAAAAATGTAGTGCATGAGCTGGGCATGGTGGCATGTGCCTAATAACCCCAGCACTCTGAGAGGCTGAGTCAGGAAGATTGCAATTTAGAGCACAGCCTGGGCAATTTAACAAGATCCTGAAGATCCTGTCTCAAAATTAAAAAGTTCTGGGATGTACCTCAGTGTGAAAGCCTTGGGTTCAATCCTTGGTGCTGAAAAAAACAGAAACAAAACAACAACAAAACCAGGTACTAGTTGGTGTGCTTACACTTGAATTCCTTTGGAAGTGCTTTAACTCCAGGTAATTTGAGCAGTTAGAAAAAAACACAGCAGGGAACTGTTTTTAACTGGTATGATGTTTAGTTTTCCAAAATGAAAAGCATTCTGGATGCACAGCTGTGTGAATTATATTTAACAGAGTTCATCTGCACACTGGAAGATAAAAATGTAGGAATTTGATGTCACATGTCTTTTACCAAATAAAAAGAAATTTAAAATCAAAAAGGCACTATCCTCGGGTCAGAGCTTTCTTATGGCCTTTTCTGTCCCATTGTGAGCCTTCCTGTTACGGGGCTGAACACAGCTATGGGAAAAGAATAAGTTTCTTTCATAATCATTACAGCTTTTGAGAAATTTCAGTAGCCTGCCTGCCTATTATCAACTTGTAGGGGCTTTTATAGTCACTATAAATATTGAAGAATTGTTGGTTTTTAGTGCCAATGGATAAAACGGATGTCCTTTCACTGGGATTTTCCTTTTCTTACCAGATTTTTTTTCCACATTTCTCCAGGACTTGTCATAGTGAATGCAGACTTGATCATCAGCCCCCCTGAGAATTCCTTCCATTATCTTTCACTGTAGTTTCCAATGAGGAGAAGACCTAAAATCTAACGCCTACTGCTTGGCAAGTCACGAAGGGACTTGAACAGTTTTCCTTGGCTCATATTAGGAACTAAGGCCAGTTGTTTCTCAGGGGACACTGGACTGTTTCTTGGTAAGTGGCAGTTTTCTGGCCAAGTGCACTCTGCACTTTCTGATCGGAAGCCCATTTTGACAAATCACAGGAGTGCCTTGCAAGCTAACCTTCCGGCAGGTGACTACAGAGACTACAGAAGCAGTGTAATCTCAAGAGTCCACACTAGCCCTCTCTAGCACAGAGAAAGACCAGTGCAGAATTCAAGAATGCCAGTGCTGTGGAGAAAGCATACTTACCAAGCTAACAAAACTTCATTATGGTTCCTTCTACTGGGCAGTGTTTCTTTTGGCAGTATTTCTTAGCCTAAGAAACGGCTGCCCAAGGTAGGATCCCCATTCTTCTTTGAGTCAAAGTCAATTGTATTGTCAATCCTAGACTTTGACCAGTTTCAGAAAGCCCGAGCTGGAAACAAAGGAGCAACAAAAGCCAATCGCTTTCTCAAAATACAGACTGGAAACATGTGTGCCAGCAGCTCTGCTGACCGGGCTTCTCCTTTGAGAATTTGGCCTGTTGTCAAGGGGTCCGTTTTCAGTGGGGTGAATGAAGAGTTGGCAGTCCGGCTCTCACTTACTGTAATTGAGTCAGGCGATTTAAATTGCCTCCCAGTTACTGACATTGTAAACCACATACAGCGTATGTAGGTCACAGCATTCCAGTGGTGTGTGTCCAGCGCAGTGACTCAATGCCTGGATATGGCGGACTCTTGGGTCACAGCAACATAGCAGGCTGGCTCAGCAAATCTACGAGCACGCAGCAAGGGCATCATCAATGTCTGCAGCTTTGGAAGACAGCCTAGAATTGGCGTTCCAGCACACGGATTTACTTAAACAGAACAATGTGTCAGCTTATCATTGTGCTGTAATTTTTGGACAGCTTTCCTTAAAATCTTAACATGAACCGTGTTGTCCAAATCCCTGCTTTATACAAACTTTTTCAAAAAACCTCCATATGTCTTCCCCAAACCAAAGCTGTACTCAAAAGATGTAAAACTGAGCATTTTCATTCCAACAGAGTAACTGAAGTAAACTAGTTACTTCCGACCAATGTCCCTGCCTCAGTTTGTGATGTTACTCAGGCTTTGGATGTTACTTAGACTTAGGGACAGTAGTGGAACTGGGGGAGAGGGGTGGATGATGGATAGAGTTAACCTCACTGCATATGAATACCAGGAAAGTCAACTGATTATTTTAATATAGGAGGTCATAAGGCAGAAACGTGTTTAAAATCAATCTTACTTTTAGAGCAATGGCTGGTTTCACATCTTGTCTTCTAAACAGAATATAAACAATAGTCTGTTCAGAGTTTTACTTAGAACAAATTCCTTGTTTTATATTTGGATTTTCCTTGGCCAATCTTCAAACTTCAAACTTTTTGGCATTTGGCTCCATCATAAAGAGTTCTATGCTAAAGAAAGAGATTTTCCAGTCTGTCACAAGCAGCATTACCAGAGACATTTGAGTGTATGTGCCTGCCTGTCTGCCCCAGCCTGGGCTGCTGCCTCATGTGATGGCATCCTTAGTGATCTTCATTTCAACCCTCGGCCCATCCTTAGCAGCTCTTGCTCATAAAAGTATAGTATGTTTTTAGTGAGGAAATACAGTGCTTTCCTAATGGGCTTACTCTCTTTGTAGCCCCATTTCTGTTTGGAGTATTTTGCTGATGAATTTATCTTCACCAGAACTCATCCTTCTCCAATAATTTTGGGTAAAGAGAGAAGGAGCCTGGCTTTTTTTCAACTGACATCTTTTGTTGCTTCCATGATGGGAGTCAGATAGGACGAGAAAAGTTCCCAGGTTTAGAGCAGGATATTCCTGCTGTTCCATCTCCTGAGCTGTCCTGAAGCAGCCTTCTTAAGGCTTCTCTCACTCAGAGCTTGGAAGCAAATGTACATTGTGTACTATGTCCAAGTCCACATCCTGACACAGTGATGAAAGAAAATGCAACACTGACAGTGAAAATAGTCATCACACCGAGTCCTGTTCTCATCAAGTCATTTATAGGTTACCTCTCTAAGGTACCCGTTGTATATTGACATAGTGTGTGGCTGTTTAGGGGAACTTGTGTAATCACCTGAGTAGTGATTACACTTCAGGCTGGCTGACAAAGACACATATAGAACATATGAAACCGCAAAACACATATAATTAAAACATATGTTAAATCTATTGAGTCTGTTATGCTTGCTTTTAGAATTCTTTGTTACACAGAAGATCTTATATACAACATAAATAGGGCATATGAACATAAAATTATTACCTATATTACAATCCTGAAAAATTAGTTATAATTTCTTTTAGAGTGAGGAATTATAAAAAGATATTAAGATACCAGAAAAATTTAACCAAAAAAGCTCCAAAACATATAGTATCAATAAATACCACATAAACTGCCATTTATTATTACTAATATACAGTAACAATAAATATGCAAATTTATATGCTTATTCCCAATGAGACACATGCTACCAAGTTAAAGAAAACAACATTTTAATAGAGCATTTACAAGAAAATTTGAAGGGCAAAAATAAAATGCATTTCAAGGATGACAATAATTTTTCCCAAAATTGTAAGATAACATAACACTACCAAAATTCAAATGAAATACGTTAAGTGAAAACGAAAACAGAATCTGTAAAATGCACCCAGAAAGCCCCAATTTCTTCCCATTCTTCAGGGATCGATCCGGAGGCAATCACTACTGCTCCAGTGCTGGGTGTGTGGTGGTGGTTGGTGGGAGAGAAATAGGGAACGCTCACCCCAGATTGCAAATTGCAGGTAATAGAATATAATTGGAGAGTCAATGACAAAGCCAAAGTCAACGAGAGGAAAGCAGGCAGAATTGGTGGTGAAGCAGAGGCAGAGAGATCATCAAGTCCGAAGCATCACACCAGAAATCTCAAAATCCGACAAGACAATCTAGGTGGGAAATAATACAGAAAGAGGCCTGGGGAAATCTTCTGCAAGGCTTGCTGTTTGTCACCACTGGGCTGGTCAGAGCACAGCACCTGAGCGGGTTACTAGGTGGAATAACTTTAAGGATGAGAAAAGAAGGGTGATTGCCTCTATCCCTGTGAAAATGTAGTTCTGATAATTTTAAAAGCATTATAGTGCAAGAGAAAAAGAGGATCTAGTACTAGAATGCAGTTTTAATATAAACCAAAAAAGAAAAAGTATCACAATTTGGCTTCACCCAAAGATGTTGAAAGAAACGACTAGCAATAAATGAAACAATACTTAGATCTTGCAACTCATCATAAAATATAGTTTGAAGGAATGAAAAATTAACTATGTTTGCAAATAAAGAAAGAAAATAGAAATGTGCTAATCCAACGTTTATTTATGAAGTCCCTGCAAGTGTATACCCTTCCTAATGCTGGGGATATAGCAATAAAGAAAAATCACAAAAGCTCTTGTGTTTCTGGGATGGATACAGTGCTGAGGGGTGATGGGTAGTAAACAAATGAAGAGTAAAGTCAACACTGTGTAGGGAGACAGAGTGCAAAAGCAAGAGACCTAAGGCATAGCGAGAGGCAAAGGCCCCCTGGTGAGAGCATTCCCGGTGAGTTGGGGACAGAAGGGTCTTGACTGTAGTTGGGATGAATGAGTGAGGACCAGGGTCGTGAAACGTGAGATCACAGGCACAGAATGACGCAGGTCAGGGCAGACCAGATCGGAGGCCACTGGGAGGATGTGAGCCTGTATTCTGAGTGAAACAGGAAGTCACTGGAGAGTTTTAAATGGAAGAGTGAGATTATTACACTTACATTAAGTAGAAAAACAACCCTGTCTCCTCTGTTTATTGTGGCAAAAAATAGACCATAAGGAAATAAATGTGGATGTTATTTAGAATGATCTAGGTAAGAGATGCTGTTATGAAACATCCATTTGTGGATTTAAAAAAAAAAATCTAGTGGGATTTGAGGACAAACACAAGAAGGATTTGAGAGACAGAAAGCCTAAGATAACTTCAAATTTTGGCTAGAGCAACTGGAAAGACAGAGATGTAATTTAGTGAGATGGGAAACCTGTGGGAGGAACATTTGGGGTGAGATTAGCAGTTCACATTTATACATGTTAGTTTAGCATCTGAGACAATATCCAAGTAGGGATCTCAAGAGGGTCATTAAGATATAGCCTGGAATTCGGGAAAAACGTCTGAGCTGGAGATGCAAGTTTTAAAGCTTTCAGGAAGTCGTGAAATGTGAGGGCAAATAAAGATGAGACTAGTACTAGGGACTGGGGCTTGGAGTGGAGATTGAGGAGAAAAAATCAACAAAGGAGACTGAAAAGGAGCCATGCAGGGAGCAGGAGGAAAATCGAGAGAATGCATGTGTTTTAGAGGTGAAGAATTAGAAAGAAGTGTTTCAGAGCAGAAGGGAATCCATCGAGCCACATGCTGCTAGATGGGGGCAGAGAGTTGGGTGTGCATTGAGGAGGGGAGGGTATAGGCACAAGAAATGTCATTTCCTTAAAATGACTGAATCAGAAAATTCATTGGAGTGGGCTCAAGAGAAGATGAATTAAGAAGACTTCAAGATAATGCACACAAATAATTTTGAGGTGTTTTACTATAAAAAGGAACGGAAAAATGAAAAGTGTCTGGAGGGCACGTGGATTCAGGATCAGGATTTTGCTTGGCCGGCTGTTTAAGTGAGAAAAAATTGCAACACATTTCCCCTCATTGGAATTCACACAGTGAAGAGGGAAAAGCTAATGATACAGAGGAAAGAAGAAAAGTTAGTAGGTAGATGAAAGGGGCTGTGTTCCAATACAAAAGAGGGTCAAACTTTGTTAAGCGTAAAATAATTAATCAATCACTACACAAGGGAGGGTGAGCATGTGGGCATAGATAAGAGTAAAGGGGTAGGGCATGGTAATTAAAATTTAAATAGTTGTGGTAACTAGTTTCCATTTGTGTCTACAAAATTTCTTCCCATAATGCTATTTCCATCTTGTTTCTCATATCAACAGGTTGAATTTTTTGTGGTGAACCTTAACTGTCAACTCAGTTAGCTTGGAACCTGCCTAAGGGATTAGTAAAACACACTTCTGGGTGCATCTGGGTGTGTCATTGGAGGTGTGGCACAGAACTGGGGTCTACATTTGGTCCTTCTACTGTTCTTCTCTGACACTGTTCCCCTACTCTATGTCTCAGATGCTGTAAGTAGAGCAGCTTTGCTTTCCTCAGTTCCTTCCACCGTGATGGTCCTACCTTGGAGCCAGCAGACCATGGACTGGTACCTCTGGAATCATGAGCCAAATTAGCCTTCTCCTCCTGTAAGTTACAGGTGTCAGGTTATTCTCCTTCTCTTGTTGCTTTGATGAATAGAATATAACAGAAATGATGTTTTGTAACTTCTAAGCCCAGGTCTTAAGAAATTGGCCACTTCTGTTCTTTCCTTCATAGAACCCAATTGTTAACTTCTAAGGCATCCTTTATACTGAACGCTTTGGAAATATGCAGAACCAGGACAATAAAAGTCCCTCATAGGATTCTAGCCCAACATGACTCCCAGATGGATGACTCCATCTGCCACATACAATATGGAAAAACATTCTAACTGAGCTAAAATTGCAGATGCATCAAAAGTGAGAAAAAGAAATTCCTTTTTGTTAGTTTTTTCTTTTAAATTTTTAAATATTGTTGTAACACTGAGGGTTATCTAAGACCTCACGCATGCTAGAGATATGCCTTAACCCTGAGCTACACCTCCAGCCTTTAAAAAGTTTTTGTTTTGAGACAGTCTTGCTAGGTTTCCCAGCCTGGCCTTGAATATGGGATCCTCCTGACAGGGCCTCTTTAGTAACTGGGATTATAGGGGTGTACTACTGTGCCCAGTTTGTTTTTGCTTTAAGATGCTGTTTGTGAATGTTTGTTAGACATAAATCACTAACTGACATATCAATAACTTTTTCATGTTTTGTTTTAAAGACAGGCTATCAGTGTATTGCCAAGGCTGGCCTTGAATTTGGGGACTCAAGCAATCTTCCTGCCCCAGCATCCCAAGAAGCTGAGACAACAAGAATGTGCTGTGTGCCCCACTCAGTATAATTTTTTTAAAAAACAATATTTGATTTAAAGTTAGGTATTTTTTCAGTTTTTATTTTTCATTGGTACGTGTTTCTAATACATAATGGTTACCTTCTTTATGGGGTGTTGGTATATAGACTTGTCATGTCTTAAATGCTTGTTTAAACCCCTTTTCCATCTCCCCCTTTTCATCTGTTAATCTGCTTCATGCATGAGAAAGATCCATCTCCCTACTTCTTATTATCTATCCTTTATTTTACTTTTCAGTTGCACTTTGGGGTTCTCATATAAGAGAAACCATGCAATATTAAAGTGGTATGTTTGATTTATTTCACTTAAGATTATAGTCTCAAAGTGCATCCATTTTCCTACAAACAACTCACATTTATCCTTTTTATGGCAGAGCAGTACTCTATTGTGTAAAATTTCCATTTTTAAATTTATCTAATCATCTGTTGATGGGCATAGAGGCCTCTTCAAAAATTTAGCTGTTGTGAATTATGCTGCTACTAACACAGGTATGCATGTATCATTGTAAAATGATGACTTTAACCCTTAGACAAATATACCTAAAAGGGAAATATCTGAGTCAGATGGAATTTCTAATTTTAATTTTTTAGTCATCTCCATACTGATTTTCATGGTGGTTGACTACTCTTCATTCCCACCAACAGTGTAGAAGGGGTTCTTTCTCCCTGCAGCTTCGCCAGCATTTGCTATTATTTGATTTCTTAATGATAACCATTCATTCCAGAGAAAGATGCACAATTAGTGTAGCTTTAATCTTCATTTCTCTAATGGCCAGAGATGATGAACACTTTTTCATGTATTTATTGGCCTTATGTAATTATTCTTCAGAGACTTGCCCATTTCTTATTTGGGTCTTATTTTGGGGGATCTAACATTTTTTAATTTTTTTATATTCTAGATATAATATATCTAGCTGTCTGAGAAGCAGCTGGAATTTTTTCCCATTATGTAGATTGTCTCTTCACTCTGTTGGTTATTTCCTTGGCTGTCCAGAAGATTTTTAATTTGATATGATCCCATCTGTTGATTCTTGATGTTATTTCTTGTGTAACTGGATTTCTGTTCAGAAAGTCCTCTTATGCTGATTTGTTCAAGAGATTTACCTATTCTATATTCCAGCAGATTAAGTGTTTCTCTTTTAACATTTAGATCTTTGATCCATTTTTATTTTGTTTGAGTACATGGTGAGAGATAGGAGTCTAACTTCAATCTTCTGCTTGTGTATAGTGAATTTTCCCAGCCCTACTTTGGGCTATCTTTCCTTCAGTGTATGTTTTTGATGTTTTTGGTTCCTTTTCAGAGATCAAGTAGCTGAATGTGCCTGGGGTTGTTTCTGCATCCTCTTTCTGTTCCATTGATCTATGCCTGGTTTTGTGCCAGTACCATGCTCTTTTTAATCACTGTAGCTTTGTATTATAACTTCAAGTCAGGCATTGTGATGCCTTCTCTTTTTCTTCTTATTCTGAGTCTCTTCCAGTTCCATGTGAATTTTAGAATTGTTTTCTCTAGTTCTGTGAGGAATGATGTTGGTTTTTTCATTGGGATTGCTTTAAATTTTTATGTCAGTTTTGGAAGCATAGCTATTTCAACTATACTGTTTCTGTCAGTTGAGGAACAGGGACATCTTTCCATTTTCTGATGCCCTTTTCAATTTCATTTTTTAGAAAACTGTAGCTTTCATTTTACAGGTCTTTGACTTCCTTAGGTTAATTCGTAAGTAATTTTTCTTGATACTATTATGCGTGGTATCAATTTTCGAATTTCTTTCTCAGTGAGTTAATTATTGACGTACAGGAACGCTGTTAGCTTCTGTGTGTTGATTTTGTGTCCTACTACAGTGTTCAATTTGGTTATTATTTCTAGGAGAATTTTGGTGAATTTTTTTTTTTTTGTAGAAGATCATATTACCTACAAAGACGAAGAGGAAGAGGAAGGAGAATTGAACTTCTTCCTTTCCTACATATATCCCTTTATTTCTTTTTCTTGGCTGATTGCTCTTGCTAACGTTTTCATTGCTGTGTTGAACAGGAGTGGTGATAGTGGACATCCTTGTCTTGTTCCTGAATTTAGAGAGAAAGCTTTCAGCTTTTCCCCATTTAATATGATGTTGTCCATTGGTTTTGTCATAAACAGCTTTTTTCAAATTGAGATAAGGTTCTTCTGTATTTATTTTCTTCAGTGTATTTTTTTCATGAATGGAGGTTGGATTTTGTCAAAGGCTTTTTCTGTGTCAGTCAAGATTGTCATGTGATTTTGTCCTTGCTTCTGTTTATGTGATGCATTACATTTATTGATTTGCATATGTGTAACTGTCCTTGCATTCCTGGGATAAAGCCTACTTGATTATAATGTATAATCTTTGTGATGATTTGTCGTATTCTGTTTGCCAGTGTCTTGATGAGGATTTTTGTGTCTATGTTCTTTAAAGAGACTGACTTACAGTTCTTCTTTTTATTGATTTCTTGTCTAGTTTTGGAATCAGGGTAATGCTAACTTCTATAAATGACTTTGGCAGTACTCTTTCCCTTATAATTTGATTAAAGAGATTGAGGAGTATAGACATTGGGGCTTTTCTGAAGTTCTTGTAGAACTCAGCAGTGAATCTACTAGGTCTTGGACTTTTCTTAGTTGGTAGAGTTTTTATTACTGCTTCGTTTTCAATACCTGTTATTGGATTATTTGTGGTTTTTATATCTTTTTGGTTCAGTTTTTGCAATTCATATGACTGTTGGAATCTACCCATCTCTTCTGAATTCTCTAATTTGTTGATGTACAGGTCTGCAAAGTAGTTGCTAATAAACTTTGGAATTTTTGTGATGTCCATTGTGATTTCACCTTTTTCATTTCTAATTGTATTGATTTGTGCTTTCTTTCCTTTTTTTGATAAGATTACCTAAGGGTTTGTCTATTTTGTTTATTCTTTCAGATCTTCAATTCATTGATTATTTTTTAGTCTCGATTTCCCTGATTGCTTCTCTGATCTTTATAATTTCTTTCCTTGTACCAGATTTGGAGTTTGATTGTTCTTGTTTCTAGGGACATGAGGTGTATTATTAGACAATTTACTTGGGTTTATTCTAGGTTTTTTGTTTGTTTGTTTGTTTTTAAATGGGCATTCATGCTTCTGAACTTCCCTCTTGGGACTGCTTTCATTGGGTCCCATAAGTTCTAGTATGTTGTCTGGAATTATCATTTAGTTCTTTTTCTTTTTTCATTTAGTTCTAAGAACTGTCTTATTTCTTCTCTAATCCACTGATTGTTCAAGGGGGTGTTGTCTAACTCCCATGTGTTCTTGTGATTCCTGTGGTTTCTTTTATGTTGATTTCTGTTTTCATTGTGGTATTATCTGATATTATATGTCTTAGTTACTTTTCTCTCATTGCTGAGACAAAATCCCCGACACCCAAAGTTAGGGGAAGAAAGGTGTATTTGGCTCACAGTTTGTAGAGGTTTCCGTCCACAATCAACTGGGTCTAAGGAGGGTGGTATGGCAGACAGGGAGAAGGCAGCAAGGTAAGCAAAGGATGTAAGCAAGGAGACTAACTAGCTTCTTCCTCTATTCTATATTTTATCTGGGCTGCTAGGATTAGGGTGGTGCTAAAACAATCAGTGGATTGATTTGATAATCACATGCTCTTAATCCAATCATCACACACTATAGATCCAACTATCTCTTACCACGTGAGGTTTTGGGGGAACATCTGGACGTGAACCATAACATTATATATAGTATAATTTTGATGTTTTTGCATTTACTTAAACATGCTTTATTGGCTAGTGTGTGGTCTGTTTTGGAGAATGTTCATGCTGCTTAGAAGAATGCCTATTCTGTTGTTGGGTGGAACACTATGTGGATATTAAATCCATTCATTCAAAGGTTTTGTTCAACTCTGATATTTCTTTGCTGATTTTTTGGTCTAGTTGATCTAGACTGTCACTGCCAATCTGTGACAATGGTGTATTGAGGTCTTTTAGTATAATTGTGTTGATCTTCATCTGATCTGTTATTTGAACTTGTTTTATGAAGTTGAGTGTGTCATTGTTTGGTGTGCATATATTAATAATTGTTTCCTCTTCTTTTTGAATTATTTCCTTAATAAATATTCAGTAGTACTTCAGTTTATGAATTTAATTTGTTTTATGATTTGAGGGAAGATGGTTGCATTTGTGTTTGTGTAGGGAAGATGGCCAAGGTCATATTTGTCACCTGATGTGGAGTTGTGAATGGAAGCGAAATTTTGCAGAATGCTTTTGTTTGCAAACAGAAACATTCATGAACCAAGGCATAACTGTACACTGATCTTCTTTGCCTCTTCTAATCGTGTATATCTTGAAGTCTAATTTCTGTAAAAATAGGATAGCTATTCCTGCTTGTTTTTTGGGTTGCTATTACATGGCATACTGTTTTCTATTCTTTAATTTTTAGTCATGAATTTCATTTTGGGTTAAATGTGTTTCTTATATATAGCATATTTTTGGATTTTGTTTCTTAATTCATTCTGCCAATCTGTGTTTTGACTGGTGAATTAAGACCATTCGCATTGAGAGTTATTGCCAAAAGGTATTGGCTTATTCTGGTCATTACATTATTTTCCAGTTGCTGGCTCCTTTTCTTTTCCTTCTACTTAACTGCTCATCCTACTGGCTGTATCCACTCTATTAGACCTTTTGTCATTGTTAACTTCATTGTCTTTCTAGAGTATCCTTGAGAATTTGGGGGAGTGCTTTTGTGCTCATGAATTTTTAGGTGCACTCCATCATGAAGATATCTTATTTCTCCAACAATTTTGAAAGGTAGTTTTACAGAATATAGTAATCTAGATTGGAAATTGTTTTCTTTCAGGGCCTAAAACCCTTCACTCCATCCTCTCCTAGCCTTTAAGTTTGTGTTGAGAAATCTACTAAAATTTTAATGGATTTACCTTCCTAAGCTATTTGTTGCTTTTCTATAATAGCTTTTAAGATTCTGTCCTTTTTTTGGACTTCTGCTTTTGACTATGATGTGTGGTGGAGAGATTCTTTTCTCGTCATGACTATTTGGGGTTCTATATGCCCCACTTATCTGTATGTTGAATTGTTTTCCCATATTTAGAAAGTTTCCTGCTATCATCTCAGGAAATAAGGTTTTTAATGCTTTTTATGCTTTTTGTGTCTTCTGATTTTTCAATAACTCCAGTTAATCTTAGACTTGTCTTCTTTGCATCATCTTGCAGTTGTTGGACTCATTTTTTTTATGTTCTCTTGTTGTTTTTAAGGTATTTATCATTAATTGCATTAATTGGACACTGACAATAGCTTTGTCTTCTAGTTCTGATAATCTATCCTCACATTGACCACTTCTGCTCTCCACAATTTTTATAAAACTTTTTTTTTTTTGTGGTGCTGGGGATCGAACTCAGGACCTTGTGCTTGTGAGGTAGGTACTCTAATCACTTAGCTAAATCCCCGTCCCTTTTATAAAACTTAACCTCCTGGATTTCTCTTTGATGCTTTTTTATGGACTCTAATTCTTTTCTATGCTGCCAGTTCACATTTTGTATTATTTTCTTTAGCTTGGCTAGCTTTTTATTAGTGTCTTCTATAGAATTGCTTATCATTTTGCTTATTAGGCCCATTGTCTGTCTATTGATTTCTTCTTTGAGCTCACCAAGCACCTTATTGATCTGTTTTGTCACCACTGTTTTATCTTTTCATATAATTTGGCTGTGGGGATTTTGATTTCCTTCTCTTTGATACCATAAGGATCACCTTTAGGGTAGTGGGGAGTTTGGGGAGGCATTTTACTGCTTTGTCTTTTGAAGTTTCTACTTTAGTTTTTCATTTGTTTGTTTGCTTTTTGATCTGAGGCTTGCAAGTTGATTATAGTGGCAAACTTTTTCCCACTATAGAAATTTCTTCAGTTAATGTCTGTTTTTCGGTAGAGCTCTCTGGGTTTTGCTATTGGCCTTTGCCTCTGTCCCAGGACCAACTACTTGCCTTTATTTGGGAAGGGAGGTTGCAGTGTATTTGGCACAGTACCCAGCTCTCTAGGAAAGAGCCACAGTATTTTTAATGATAAAAGGGTAATTCAGATATTGACATCCAGAGAAAAACAATTTTTATCAGCAACAATGTCACTTTGCTTGTAGTAATAAAATTAGCACCAATAATGGCATGAAAGACAAACTGGAATTTGACAAACCCTAATAGCCAATAACACACCATCTTTAACCATAGAAGAGATTTATAATTATATTATAAACACTAAGACAATGCAAATATTGACCTATAGTAACTATCTACTAAATTGAACTACTTCACTACCAATAACAATAAGTAGTATTCAACAATGATAGCATAGCATTCACTGGCTATCTAAAGATTCATAAAGCTTTGTATTTATACGAGTAAAAGTAGAGCGGGTTGGAAACCAGAAAATGATAAAAAGTAAAATTTGAAAAATTTTTTCCAATGGAAGATAAGAAGGAGGATATCTTAGTTACTTTTTTCTCATTGCTGAGACAAAATACCAGACACCCAAAGTTAGGGGGAAAAAGATTTATTTAGCTCACAGTTTGTAGACGTTTCAGTCCACAATCAGCTGGGTCCGAGGCAGGGTGGCATGGCAGACAGAGAGAAGGCAGCCAGGTAAGCAAGGAATGCAAGCAAGGGGTGCAAGCAAGGTGGCTAACCAGCTTTTTCCTGTATTTTGTACTTTATCCACTTTTAAACTACCTGGTTTTAGGGTGGGCAGTACTCCCACCCTTAATCCTAATACCCTTAATTTTAGCATCACATCCTTGATCCCAGCAGAACCATACCAAACCAATCTGTGGACTAATTTAGTAATCACACACTCTAGATCCAGCTACCTCTTACCACATGAGGCTTTGGAGGGACAGCTAGACACAAACCATAACAGGGAAGAA
Source organism: Hystrix cristata (assembly GCA_004026905.1). Taxonomy (NCBI): domain Eukaryota; kingdom Metazoa; phylum Chordata; class Mammalia; order Rodentia; family Hystricidae; genus Hystrix; species Hystrix cristata. The sequence continues at coordinate 19,416 of PVJO010009152.1, forward strand.
AGAAATGAGATCATTGATCACATTTATAAATGTAAGGAAATTAAGAGTATTAGCAAAAAGTCACAGAAAAGAACAAACAAGAAAAAAGTGAAAGAAAGAAAATCAGAGAGGAAATACAGGAAATAAGAGAAAGATAAGAAGGAAGAAAAAAGTTAAAAAGGGAGAAGAAAGAAAGAAAAGAAAAGAAAAAAGTGAGAAAAAATCCCCAACACCCTCCCCCCACAACTTCTCTCCCCGGATGTTGGCTTCATTCATGATTTGCTTGGTTAATCCTCCCCTCTGCTGCTCCATGCTGAAGGGAAGCAAAACACAGAGCCAGTTCGTAATCAGTGAATGGTCATGGCTAGACATTGACCACTGGCTCCGCATTGTCCCCATTCCAGGGCACAGAGCAGCTTCCTTGTTTTAAAAGTAGGAATAGAAATGTGCTGGAGTTCAAAGAGGAGAAAGAGATATGAACTTCCTTTCATATTCTTCGCATAGAGTAGAATAAATTATGGGAAAATTATATGATTGTTGGAAAGCACAGAGAAAAATTTAAAGGGAAAACAATCAGTGTATCTCTTAGCTTATCTTCAGTAATTTTTTTTAATGTGGTCTCAATATATTGCTCATGCTGCCCTCAAACCTTTGGACTCAAGCAAATCTCTTGCCTCATCCTCCAGAGTAACTGGAATTACAGGAACTCAACATCCCACCCAGTTCCTGGGTTGGGTTTTTTAAAGGCAAATATGGTAAAGAAGATGCAAAGATGTTGAAAGTACACAAGGGTTACTAGAATGTGTGCCCATAGAATTCCCTCTGAAGGGCAAACAAATTCTACATTTTCGAACTACCACTCTACTGATTTCAACCCACACAGAACTCTACTGGGAAAGAATCTTTGCCTGTACCATGTCTTTGGCTTCCTCCACAATCATTCTTATCTTTCTTGTAAGAAAACAAGGGATTTTAAAGTAAAATGTTTATTATCCAACATCTGAAAAGAAATTAGGCATGGATTATAAACTATTAGCGGAAAAGCTTTGTAGTCCTTCACTGAATATAGCATAGGGCTATGCAAGATAAGAATAATATTTAAATGAATGAATAAATATATCTTTAGTTCTATTGAAGGTTTATACAAGATTGTTTAGAGGGGAAGGAAAGTAATCAAATGTGAACAGAGCTGTGTGCTCAAGCTAAGTAAGATATTTGGCCCACAGTGCAGTCTCAAATATAGGTGTGCTGAATGAATTAACAAGTGATCTGTCTCGTAAAGCTCACATCCTCACGAAGTGAAGGAAAAGCAATTCCTGCTAACATCTGTTTTCCCTGTCATATTCATGAACAACTGTAAAACTTCAAGTCTAGCAGAGCTTTTCTGATCTACATGAACAGTCTGGAATCCCAGCTTTTCACCAAATCCTATTACCTTTGGATCATAAAATTGGGTAAAAGCCCTCACCTTTAAATTCATATTTACTATATTCACTGCCATTTATTGTATTTTATTACTAAAGACATGGGTCCTTGGTTTTCTTTGATGTTCTGTGAACCACTGTAAGCCACACAACTTCTTCTGAAGTGTTTTATGTTGTGCAATCATAGTCTGGCTTGTTTTGAAGTGTTAAGACCTGCTGATTTAAAGAGAACATTTATTATGGTGTGAATGGATACAGACTTCTTCATTTCATTCCAGAAAATGAGTAAAAGTCTACTAATGCACCTCCCTTTCAGGCAGATTCCAGTTTCATGATCCAGCCAAAACTGACATTAAGATTTTGGGGATAAAAAGCAGCCCCTGAAAGCAAGGAGGGTTTAGTCTGCAGAAAATAGACAACCCTAATGCCCACACTGTGAGACTGTGCTTTATTTTCTACCAAAGTTTACTTTTTTTCAAAGAATTTCCATTATCAGACTTTTCCATTATTTTCCCAGGAGAGCATTACGTGCACTTATATACAATATAATGGTGAAAAAAGTGTTCATAGTATAGCTACCAACATATGAAATATGATTTAGCCCAGTGATTCCAAAACCGAGTCATATGAATTACCACCAATGTGGTTTTAAATAACCATTTCCCACCACAAAAATTCTAATCTGGGAGGACTGGGAAAGACTGAGGTGGATTTATTTGTAACAATCAACTCAGGTGGTTCTTCTCTAGCCAATCTGTCACCAGTTTACTGGTAGACCTTTCAAAATCACCGATGTATTGAAGTGAAATATAAGGCAGTTGGTGCCTGCTCGTGACTCTACAAAGGATGACAAAGTAGTAAAATAGTTTTTCTCTGCACTAAAGGAGATGTAGCCATGACTGTTGCTGTCATATACAAAGCAATGGATACCTTTTTCAGCATTCATTTTACAAATATTAACAGCCACCCTCCCTAGCCAGTGGGTTCGTACTAATTTTGCATGAGATGAACTTGTCAGGGACCCAAGAGTTTTAGTCATGAATAGTTCTAAATCAGATATAGTTCAGTTGTTTTCCTTTTAAAGTTGTCATTCTGTGCAGTACGTGCTGTTCCTTCAGCATCCAATAAGTCTCTGGTTCCTCATCCAGGAGTCACATCCCAAGTGCAATGTATTTTAATTTCATCGTGGCGGGAAGTGCACATGTATAATTTGAGAAGCCGTATTCAATGTTATACTCTGTTTTATTTGGGAAAAAATTCTATTGCTTTTGTCATACAACCAGTAGGAAGAAAAGCTGAATGAAATGTTGTATTATGGGAACACGTGGAAGATAACCAATCCCTCAGGGAGTCACACTTCAGAATGATGTATTGGAGTTGGTGGGGTTGGAGAAGCATTCATGTCCTCTCTATGCACGAGAAGGGACATGTTAATAAACATCAGCAGGCACTGATTATGTGATGCTATTTCTCAGTCCGTTAAACCTCAGGCGCCATGGGCTTCATCTGTCATGCTCTCCCTGACTCATTTCTTCCTTTTCTAATACCACTTCCCAGCGCAGGTAACTCTTTTCCTTTGCTACAACTTCTTAATGACGTAGTGCTCTGCCCCACGTCCAGAAGTCTTAGGGTGACGGAGTGGCTGCAGCTCCGGAGAAGCCGACCCTTGACTTCTGCATATTGACTTTCAAATCTCTTAATTGTGCGGGTCCTCCGCCCCTCCTTTCCAGAGTAGTCATAGGTTGTATGTTGAAGCCATTTACCCTGAAGGTTAATTCATAAATTTGTAATAAATAGGAAATAAAGAATTATCTGAAATGTCAAACATTTATTGCATTTGGCTTTTGGAAAATGTTAAACCACTGCAAAGCAACTAAATTTCAATTGCCAAGAATTTTCATTACTGTGGTTGTTGGTTTAAAGACTTTTCAAGTTTTTAAACTGATCGAGACAGATCAAGAAAATTAGACACACATATTTCATATGTGTTTGAGTTTCAGCTACCAAAATATTTCTTCTCCTTCTACTTTCTATTTTGGCAGCAAAGAGAAATGATTCTGAATATAAATGTGAGCAAATGACGGTATATTTCCAAGTCTAAATATTCTTCTCTGTAAATCCTGGTGTATAATCACTTACGAGACTTGTTCTTATGGAGAACGAAACTGAACTAAGCCACATCCACCCCTAGTAAGTCTTTGCAGCCAGATTTCTTCCCAGGATCTAAACCAGATGCAACGGACAAGGTCAGAGATGGTTAATGAGAGAGCACAGGAAGGGGAAGCCTGGTCGTCTATTGCTGCCAGCATTTAAATTATGACCATAGTTTCAGTGAGATGTTAAAAATAGCCCAGTAAAATTTTGTTTTTATTTTTTGTGTTGCTTAGAGCTAAGTCAAATGCCTCCTGTAGCTCAAAAGAGGATTTTTGTGTGTGTGGAGATGGAAATATTCATCACACAAAAAATGAATTTTGAACTGTTAACTTCTGTAATGACAAGGACCAGTAAGATTATTAATTCTGGTACATTATTTATACATTTGTGATAACATTCCCTCTAATGTGGCTCTATGGAGAGTGTGTCCTGGGGGGCTAAATCTGAGTAGTATATTAGCTTATGACAGTGACTTTCATAAAGACTTACGACCATAACAGTGAACTCCCATGGTCTCAGGGTGAGATGAAGATGTCCAGTGCCCTTCCATGGGACTTGTGCTCCAATGTGATAGACATGCTACAAAAAATAATGTCTCAGATTAGTCAAAGACAAGTTGGTTCAAATTTTTTAATTACATTTAAAATGTTTATGAATTATGAAACTTATTTTTATATTCATTTTGTATACTGAAAAAAAAACAAAAAAAATCCCCTGAAGGAACTCAATAAATGTCATTGTGTTTTATATTTAAGGAACTGTGGGATGCCCAACTATATCACGTTGTGATCTGGATAATAACCATGTTTAATAAATTTTTTCTGCAATTTTAAGATAACCTATACTTTAAAGTGATAGAGATCTTAGAACTGTCAAAGTCTTTCACGGATTGCCTAATCCAGTTCTACCTTTTCCTGGCAGGAAAATGAGGTGTAAAAAGATCGAATGATTTGCTCACTGTCACAAAGCAAATAAGCCTCAGATCCAACAGCGGAAGCCAGACACTCTTGTGCAGCAAGCACCTGGGAGACCTGATTTGTTTCCAGCACAAAGCTAAGTTGTAGCCAGCCTGTCCTAGAGTTTCTTTTTATCTTCTCAGGGACTCAAATGTCAAAACAGGTCATCGTAAGAGAGGACATCAGGACAAAGGTTTCTATAGGGTTGAATCAACAGAGCAGCCAAAGGCGGTTTCCTGGGGAAGGCGGCAGATATCCAAGCTGTACAGAGCAAAGGACTGGTGGGAAGATGTGTCCTGCAAGAGAATTCTCTCCATCTCAGCGGCAACCTAGGGGACTGTAGGCCTCTCTGCACTCTGGAGCAGGAGTAGAAAGCAAAGAGCAAGGACGGATGAATCTGGGCTGCCGACAAGGGTCTCAAGCCTCGCCAGACTCAGAAAACTTCTGAAGGCAAATGAGAAGTCGTTGTGGGGCTTTTGGCAGATTAACAACATTATCTAATTTGCATATTAGGAGGAACTGTCAGGCTAGAATGTGATTATTGAATTGGAGAAAGGGAAAGAGAGGAGACCAGGACAATGCTGCTTCTGTCACAAAACAAAGGGCCTTTGTGAAAATCGGCAAAGACACTACTTCCTGTTGGAAAACTGTGGTGATATACAGAATTTATCAGAACAAGACTCTCTACTGTTATTTGCCAGAACATTATTGCGATGGATATAGAAATGTATGTAGTATGATGTGGCTTTCCGACTGGCCCTAACCACATGCTGCTTCTAGGAAACCCAAAGCATAGTTATGACTAATTCTGCACTTACAAATTTATAAGCCTCTTTCATCAACATTATTGCATATATTTTCCCTAACATTCTGTTAAATAGTTAGGAAAAAGTAATGTTTTTAAGTCTCATTTTATGGCTGTAAAAAGCTTCAACTAAGCTAAGTGACCACAGTTGGGGACAGTGGAGCTGATATCTGATCACTATTGTTTTAACGTCTAAACATTATCCTTTATCACTCTTTGTTGTTTCTATGACCATAAAAAGTAAAATCTCAAAAATGGAAAATATGCTAACTTCTTAATATGTTTAGCAAGTAATTAACAGCATAACCGGGGCAAGGCAGGAAAGGCAAAAGACGATAACCTTCCCTTCTTCTGAGGCAGAAACCGAGTTTGGACAGTGTGTCACAGAATATTCTACTCATTTGGGAGTGGGAAAAGGAGACTGGCTTGGCTCTTTGTTCATGATTCAGAAAGGCACTTTGTGTTCCGTTTGAAATCCAAGCCATATTTTTATTCCAAGCCATATTTTAATAATTGATTCTGTATTCTTGTCCTGCTTATGCTTTTTAAAATAGGCATAAAGAAGGAAGTGGATCCTAATTACAAGCAAACATCCAAATTATGAGCTAATTGAAATACAAATGTGTTAACAGAGACATGAAAATCAAAATATGCAGTGCATTTCACATTTGCCACTTTACATCTAAAAGACTCTATTATGAAAAATTTTGGGGTCTTACTTTACAGCCTGCCTGCATTTTTTAAAGACATTTCTTAGAACAAAATATCAAGCCTATTTGGTGAACAGATGTCTTCAGTGACTGAGAGAGGAAGGGAAATTAGTAATCTTATGAAGCATCTCACAGCCATGCAGTGACCAGGACAGACTCCTGCCATCGAGGCCAGGAGGCTGAGCAGCAGGACTCCCTCTCCATAACCACAATCCAGCCCTGCAGTTAGAGCTGCCCAGAGAACTGATTCTGCCTGGAAAATACAAGTGCTTCAGTCTTTTCCACACAGACCCAGAAAACCGAGAGGTGGGGCAGTGCAGAGTTCAAAGCTCAGACCCCAGAGTTGGACCCAGGCTAGTGTGCTGTCCTCCTACTGAGCCGCTGGGCGACATGGAGTGAGATTCTTCACTTCCCTGTGCTTTCATAGTGATTATGAGAGTTACATAAGGTCATGTACATAAAAAAATCCTAAACTAGCTCCTGGCCTATAGTAAGTACAAGGGAGCAGTATTTTTGTTATTGCTATAATTTGAAGAGTTATCAAATATTATAGTTTCTTTTCAGTAATAGAGATGAGGTTACTGCTAAAAGCTTTATGCAAAAATGTAGGCAATGTGTGACAAATAGGGCTGGGGGCAGCTTGGATAATGACTTTCAGTTTTCTTTCTCTTTCATAAATCTTCTTTAGGAAAATAAAAGACATCTCTACGACTTTGTGTTCTCTTCTTATGACCAAGTGCTAGAGCTAAGCCTTTCTAACTATCTCCAAAAAGAAGACTATGGACTAGTGCAAGTGAAGTTTTTCCAACTGCTCAAAAGGTAAGCGCAGGTCAGACCGGGTGTGATATGACTCCCTCGGTGGGGGACTCTGGGTGAGAAAAGCATCAGATAAGCAACTCATGCCTAAGTCTGTCTGATTTATGCCTCTCACAATATCTTCAGGCTGATTCTGAATGATGTCCCTTACAGAGTATGAAAAATGGTTCAAAATGCCTCATCAGTATGGTCATTGCTTTCTGGTACAAAACATGTGAAAACATTCCAGTGAACAATGTTTAAAACATCAAGACAAAGACCAAAGCAATATATGTGTACTGGGTTATGTGTTCATCTTCTCCACTAAATTTGTGATTCTCAAAACCAAGAACTATTTAATTTGTTAAAATATATTCACCTGGAAATAAAACAGTAAACTCTAATTCTTCTTTTATTAAATGGAATAATTACTCGATAACATTATTGCTATCTCAGAAGTAAAGACATAGATTTGAAATGGCATAAATAGTAGGCTCCTCAGATTTCTGGGAATTGAAAGATATACAGCCGTGAACTTTATACCATAATTTAAAACAGACTGGAAGATACTATAATTTTCCATAGATAGTTATTTAATATATCCACAGAAATACCATTCTTCTTAGATTTCAAATGCTTTAAATTTTGTAATGCACCGTGGTTTTGCAATAAAGTATGTAGAAAAATGTTATTTCAAAATTTTCTGCATCTAGGGGGGAAAAGACAGGACCTTTTTTTAGTTAAATTGTAGTGGTTAGACATCATTTGAGTATAAGCAAATGAAAATCCAAACCAAACCGGCTCGAACCAAAATAGAATTTATTGCCTCACCTAACTGAGAAGTTCAGGAATAAATCTAGCTTTGGTCAAACTTGACTACATTCAAATGATATCATCGGGACATGGTTTTGCCCTGTTAACTCTTGGCTCTACATTTTACTTGCTGAAGATAGTTCTTCTTCCACTCTTAGAAGAGGTTAACGTTATAGGTGTAAACTGGCTCCACATCTCTACTGTTTTATACATCCAGGTTCCTACTATGCAGTAAGCAGAGTCTACTTCTCTGAAAGCTAAATTCAAGATGCAGGATGCAGGCTGAACAGGTATAGTTGACCCTTGTGAATCTTGGACTATCTTTGGACTAATCACCATGGCCAGAGTCAGGCATGTGCTGAGATGGGCTGGATTTAGAGCAAATCCCCCTCTCGGGGGCAGGGAACCTTAGCTTTACTACTGTGCAGGACTATTAATGGCAGAAGGGTGGTTATCCTAGAGCAGAACAGAAGGGCCAAGAGTAGCTCAGGAGAAAAGGACTCACTGATTTTCTTTGCCATTTTATAAACAGCACATAGCACAGTTTCTGCGAAGTAGCAAGAGATCAATATAAATGAAGATTATACTGACAGGCTCTGGTTCTAATCAGATTAATAAATTCGATGGGTTACAGTAAGAATGCCATTTTTCTGCAATGTTTCCTACTCCTGAGGTCCCCTCTTTTTTGAGACTTGCCCACGTTGACGGCTTTGCCCCTCTAAGTTCTACTTCTGACACCCCTGCATTTTCTCTGCCCCACTCCCACTGGCAGGCCTCAGGTTTCTATTTCCATCGCCATGAGATAATCTTGATTTTTACTATCTACCACCTACAAGAGATAGTAACCTTTTCATTAGTTTTCCTACCCCTCTTTCTTCTCTTCTCTTCATCTGCATTGCTTTCAGAATAGTTTGATTTAAAGAACAGCTTGAGTACGGTCACTTATCCACTGACAAATACGCAATCATTTTCCACTGCCCCGAGTGAAGTTGAAACTCCTTGGCATTCAATTAAGGTCCCTAAACTATTATTCATTGTCTTCTCTTCTTGTTTTTGAAGATAACTATAAATGCCTAAGGAAATAAGTTCATATCATTTTATCTTATTTGGTTTTATTCCTTTCTAGCTCCTATATTGGGGGTTTTAGATGTAATAAGGTATCAATAACTAAATGTGTATACAAAAATAACTGACACGTACCATAATTAATGTACAATTGGTTTGCTGGAATGTCATCTTTCTGGGATAATAAATAGCAAAGGTATTGTCAGTGAGTAGAGGTACTGTCAGTATGTAGCTCACTGCAACTCATTCTAAAGAAGATCCACATTCAGTTTCTTCGTAGCTTGCACAGGGAGTTCCCCCAAATGGCAGTTCCCCCAAATGGAGTTCCCCTCAATAATGGCAGATATTCTCACAAAGGGAAAAACAGAGTGTTTCCTTCTTCGTTTTTGTATCAGTCAGTATTTCCTAGGGAACAAATATAATATAAGATATACAAATATATAAGAATTTTACAGATTGGTTTATGAGCCACTCACAGAGTCAGAGAGAGAAGAGTGCAGAAAGTCTGTCTGCACACTGGAAATCCGAAGGATCCAGGTGAAGGTCTGGAGCTCAATGCAATGTCCCATGTGAGTCCGTGTCAGCAGGCCCATGTGTCTGCGATGGAAAGTGAAGAGTCTACACCGGAAGGCTGAGGAGTCTGTGCCGGAAGCTGAAGAGTCTGCGCCAAAAGCCAGGAGATGACGTCCAAGGTGAAGGCAAAGACTGGCGCTCCTTTGGAGAGAGAGCACAGCAGATCTGTCCTTCTTCATTTGCCCTTCATACCATCCAGGAGACAAGCTGCCCTAGGCTAGGTCTGCTGAGCCAGTTTAGCTGAGCTTCTTTCCCTTAAGGTGACACATTCAACCATCACAGTTTCGTAACTCTTCTCGGTTACATCATCTTATCACTCACAGAGCACAGTGATTATCTGATGTCTTTGAACCAGGGATGAACCATCCGCGGAGCTTAAGGCCTCCAGGAGGTTAGAGAAGCTCTCTACACTGAGCTGCACCCTCAGTCCTATCTGACGCCTTTTGAAAAATAGTTTCTGGGCAATTCACGGAAAAAGACATGTAGTCTATCAATAAAATACTCGGCCTGAATAAATAAGAGAAATTCAAATTAAGAGACTAATGAATAAGTATCTTTTAAATGTATCAGATTAGCTAAGATGAAAAGTTTGTTAGTGACCTGCCTGACATGTAGGGGGAGACGTGGGTGTTCTTGAACATCGCGGGTGCAATGGAATTATCATGGTAGGTAGCCACATTCGACATGTACACTCTGGTTTCTTATGTGGTTATTGGTGTGTTCTGATTCTTTGAAAAAGAGGTTCATATGGTTTTAACAAGAAAAGTCCCTAAGAAGGAACTGATACTTTTGTGCTGTTTAAACGGTTACAACTCACAGAAGAAAGAGAGACTTCTGTAAAATTCCTCCCTATACTCTATGTTCCTGTTTTTTGTATTCATTCTTCCCTTGCCTCAGCCCCAACCTGTTAGGATTTGTAATTCATTCTCAAGGATTTAAAAAAAAAAAAAAAAACTGATCCTCTGTCTTTTCTGGCAAAAATCTTGGTGGACATCAGTTTTGTTTAGAGGGAAGAAAACAAGAATTCCCCTCCCCCGCCAAACTAGAGTGGCACAGAGAGATGTATATAATCCCCTAAAACATCGGGGGCTGGATCCAGGTCCTGGCCTGGTGGAAGACACAGCAAAACCCCTGAAGGGAAGGACTGATCAGGGTCAGGGGTCAACGACAGGTGGTTTGGAAGCAACCAAGGAGCAGAGATACCTGACAACAAGGTTTCCTCTAGTGCCTTACTGCTTTCTAAGATCTTAGAAACTTAATGCTGAGATTCAAGAACAAGTAACATTAAATTTCTATCTACTTAGGAACAAATAAGCTGAAAGTTGGAATTAAATTTATTTATTTAAAGATTTATAAAAACACCTATTTCTTTGACTCATCTATCTTATTCTACATATATTCTGAGATAGTTGCACAAAAAATAAATGCAGCTTTATTTGTAAGTAAAAAAAAAAATAACTGGAAACAGTTCCTATTAGCTGGGAACTGGAAATTAATATGATTGAGCCATGAAGCCAACTAGAGTATGAGAGCTGGTTTTAAAGGAATGAGATAGTTGTATGTGTACAAAGGTGGCAACACCAGTAAATATGGAAAACCTTCCAAAAATACGAGATGAAATAAAACAATGTACAAAATAGTACATAAAATACAATTCTGTTTGTTCATGAGATGGGAGTGGGAGCCATTGTGCAATGAGAGAACTGTACACCATTTTACTTGAATTTTCACCATATACAATCACTACTTTTACAACATCACACACATTCGTATGTTCTAAACACCACACACATTTTTTATTTCTTTTCTTAAAAGGTCTAGAAATTCTTGGTATTTGAAAGTCCTTCTGCTCATAGGTCTCTGCTCCCAAATACAAAGAATTATGATTTTTAGTGATAAGGTTCATGTAGCTACCTGTCAGAATATTTCTAACTGCATGCACAAAAATTATGGTAATTCAATTGACCATTTTTAGATTTGTGTCTCGGGCTTGTGATTTCCCTTTCTTTTTTTTTTTTTTTTGGTACCGGGAATCGAACTCAGGGCCTCATGCTTGCGAGGCAAACACTCTAAGCACTGAGCTAAATCCCAAGCCCTGATTTCCCTTTCTTTTGTACATAGGGCACTCTGTTTTCCTTGAAATGTGAAATAGTTGAAAACATGTTTTTGAGCATAAGTTAGCTGCCTAACGCTTTCATGCAATATAAAGTCAAATACGCCACCACAATGCTTCGTCACACACCTCATTACTCTTCAAGGGAACACTAGGTGATTTTGACATCATCGTCCAACATAAATTTAATTAGATCTGCCAGGGCTTTAAAAAATAATTAATTCATTTTGTTTAACAAATATGTCTTCAAAATGGTGATTACAGAATACTGACTGATAAGGGGACGTATACCTTATTCCTGAACAGAACAAATTTAAATCTTATTTCAAGGTACAGTAGTCTTCACTTTGGGGTTTCACTTTCCAGTGTTTGCTACCAGTGGTCTGGAAATGTTCAACGGAAAATCCAAAGATAACCAATTCATAAGTTTTAAATGGCATGCTATTTGAGTATCGTGATGAACTCTTTCTCTGAATGCTAACCATTCCTTTGTCCAGTGTATCCACACCACATATGCTACCTGCACATTAGTCATGGGAGCCCTTCAGTCATCAGATCGATTGTGACAGCATCACAGTTCTTGTGTGCAAGTAAACATTATTTTGCTTAATAACTGCCCCAAAGTACAAGAGCAATGGTGCTGGCAATTTGGATATGCCGAATGAAGCCATAAGGTGAGAAAAATGAAAGTTTTCCACTTAATGCGGAAAGAATAATATGTATGCCGAGTTTGCTAAAATTTATGGTAAGAATTAATTTTCCATCTGTGAAGCAGGAAAAGAAATTTGTGCTAAAAATTTGTGTTATTGCATCTTAAACTACAGTGTGTGACAAATGCCTAGTTAAAACGAAAAAGACATCAAATTTATGTATATATGTATATATAAGAAAAATATGGTTATATGTAAGGTTCGCTCTTATCCATGACTTCAGGCATTTACTGGGAATCCTGGAATGTGTTCCCTGCAGATGAGAAGGGGGACTACTATATGAATTGAAGGCTAACTTAGTCAAGTGAGAAGCTAAATTTACCTTAAATAGAGTTCAGTGTGTTTTTTCCAGAATGGAGAAGCCCATGGCCACAAGCCCAGGCCACAGACTGTTGGTGGCTCTTGTAAGCATATGCACAATGTGGAAGTACTGTGGCCTCAAACAGAATCCTATTATGACAAAGGGGGTTTAAGTAATAATATACACTTAATGTCAAATTGTATACATTAATATCACTGGATAACTAGAAAGCATCAGAGAACTTCCTTATGGAAAGGAATCCCAAAGATAAAGTCCCACGATTTCTCCATTTCCTGACTGAAAGTACACGTGTGACTTACAGTATTTTTTTCAAATTGGTAGGTATGCTTCTCATCTTCTGTGGACAGCCAATACATCTTCCAGGTTTTACGGACCAACCGTACGTGATAAATGACATATGATCTAATGAAACACAACACTGCAATTTGCAAACTCCATATGATATATTGTAGAATTTTGAATAGCTCATCTTCATAAGATATTGATTCACAGGTATTAAAAAATTATCTGCTTCCACTGGCATTTGCTATTTTGTAAGAAAAACACAATGTTTTAAATCTGTATAGGATACCTGTAGTCCTGCAGAGAGGTTTTATATTAAAATTTCCTACTGTGGTGCTATTTCAAATGCTCTGTCCTACTTCCCCCATAAATATATTTATGTTTTTATTATTTTATGTATATTAATCTGGTGCTCAGAAACTGTTGCTTAACACAAAAATGAATTCTTGAGCATCCTACCTTCCTTCGTTCTGAAGAAAATTTGCTGATAAAAAATAATCTGGGTGGGGCTGGGGATTTAGCTCAGTGATTAGAGTGCTTGCCTTGCAAGCACAAGGGCCTAAGTTCGATCCCCAGCACCACAAAAAAAAAAAAAAAAAAAAAAAAAAAATCTGAAAATTGAAACAGAAATACCAGGTACTCTGTGACATGGCTCTGACCCAAAGCCTTTGAGTGGCTAGGAATTCCCTTTCTTGCTCTCACTCTTCATTTAACTTTGCATAAAAGTTACCTGACATGTCTACTTGTAGCAGCCCATTTCCTCCTAAATATCTTCAAAGTGCCAGCTCCAAAATCCAAACTCATGCTGAACCAACATTTTATAGATGAAGACTGTTCTTTCTTTGAACTGGGTCTTCATCCGGCAGGAATATTACTAAGCACGTCATAAAAGTTTCCCTTGAACGACTAGGTTTTCCACTGAAGGAAAATAGGACATATGCATGAAATATATTTAAATGCAACTTCCACACTGACATGAAGAAAAATAATAGGAAAAAAAGTTGTATTCATTCTTTTAGAGCTAGTTTTTTCTTTTGCTTGTGAAGCATGTTATTTTAAGTAAAACACATCCCCCCAAAGAAGGAATAATATTACTGGCGCCAGATATTACAGGATATATAAATACTAGAGTAAATCCTTATGAGAAGAAGAAACGTTTTCAAGTCTTCAACTTTTCGGAACAGAAAGAGTGTTGATTCTGGCACTGAGGATAAACCACCTACGTCTCATTTTTCATGAGCTCCCAGAAGATGAAACCAAAGGGCAAAAATGTATACTAAAGTTCCCTGCCGAGAAATGGAAAAAAAGGGAGAAGAAACCCAACAATAATGGAAATATTAAGTCTGCATATTTAATAATTCTGGACTATGCCAACCAAGGAGTAAGAAATATAAATACTTGGTCATATTCACTTCTTGTATTTCATTTATTGCCTATTTTTAAAAGCACCAGTCAGCCTGGCTTATATTTCATCCGCGTGATTGGCAGGGTGGATTTGTGCTAAGGCCAACTGTAGTGAAATGAAATCTTTCTCTGCAGACTTTTCTCCTCTGAATCACACCACGAGTGAAAACAAGAGAAGGACTGAGGATAAATTTCACTGTTTTCCTTCATCAGTCTGCATCTGTTGGCACTCAAGGCCATATTGTGGTGTTACTACAAATGACAAATGTTGACCCCTTGAATAAAATGATAGGAAGACTTTTTATATCTCAAGGTGTTGTATTTGACTGCTGTGAACTACTTGTTATTAACTGATATCTGATTCCTCGTAGCATATTTTAATGAACTACTTCATTCTAAGTGAATGTTTTAGGAGGCATCCCATGTAGTTGTCATATATACATTCACAGAGAGCACCTTTATACGGCCTTCTCACGATTCCTAGAGGGGTATTTAACTACATAGTCATATAACATTTTAAGAAAATTATGATGAAACCACAAAGAGAAATACCATGCAGTCACTGAAAAGTACATTTAAAAAGAAATTTTAATGGTGTGAAACAAGGCTTTTTAAAGGAAATAATATTGTTGTCAAACGAAAGGCAGGTCAAATAATTTTAAACGCAGTGTGAACTCAATGGTCACAAGCTAAATGAATAACATTAGAAATAAATGTTTCAAAATATAAATTTGTTGTAGGACTATGACAAATTTCCTTCTCATTTTTATCCATGTAACCCCAAACTGCTCCTCTTCCTCATTATTATTTTTTGTCTACAGATTTAATGTCCAATTTTCCCGTAATCAGAAGCATGCTGTAGACTTGCCCACTCTCCCAGTAATATCAAACAGAATCAATCGCTTCAACCCAGGAATCTTAATTTCTGAATGTTTCTTGTGTCTTAGTCTTTTCATCTCTTGTCTTGCTATCAGAACCCTGAATCAGTCTTGTACCATCTCTTGCCTGTGCTATGCAATAGGCTGTTTCTTTATCTCCTTACTTCTAGATTTTTACAGCCATTCTTCATGATGTACTCTGGGAAGTTTATTTCCAGTGAAGTTATGACCATGTAACTCTCTTTAAAGGGTGTCGTAATCCCTATAAAACCAAGTTCCTTAGCATGGCACAAAATAAACCCACTATGACCTTAGCCCTGACCATGTTCAGCCTCATCTTGCCCTTTACATCTTGACTGTATGCCGTAGAATACACACATTTTGCTACTTCATACTTTATAAGTTTCTTCAGAGTGTCTGTTCAACACATCCTGAATACAGCTTATTCCTACTACCGCTAACAAGCTTACCCGTCCAGATTTGGATCTAAAACGCCCCCAAGCCTTCTGTATTTGGACAGTGACTGGATCGTGGGGTTGCTGCAGCTCACTTGTCAGGAGGTGGCGCCTGGTCGGAAGAGACAAGTCTCTGGGCATGGGACCTGGAAAGGTTCATCTCCCTCCCTGTTTCTTACCAACTTTTTCTGCTTCCTGGATGCCACGATGTGAGTTTTCATCCATCCAGGCTCTTTTGTCATGTTGTTTCTGCATTTAAACCTGCCAAACATGGACTGAAATGTCTGAACTGGGAGCCAAAATAAAGCTTTCCTCCTTTCCATGGTGGCTGTCAGGTATCGTGTCTCAGCCACGGGAAATGACTAAGATATTATTCTTCTGGAGTCTTTTCTCTCGCAGGACCAAGAGGACTTAGCATCTCTCCCGTATCCTCTGATGCTTCTCACTTGACCCATACTCTATAATACTGAATCCACTTACTCAGGAATTTCTTATAGTGTCCTGGAGAGCAGAGATTTTGAGTGGTATATAATTCATTTGTCCCAGTACTGAGTGTGTATGTGAAGTGTAGCAGGCACTGAATATGTGTTGGATCAAACTGAATTTACAGTTATTCATAAAATTAAATTAAGACCCACAGTCCTGCTCTAGGAGGTTAATGCTGGAGCGGATCGCGTCAGGTGGGTGGCGAATGCTGGAATTGGTCAGTGTTAGCACTTACATGGTTTGATCAAAAACCTCAAAAAATCAGTTAGTCTTTTGATGTTTCTCTTTTAGTCCATCCTAAAGAAACTGTATCTTGAAGTTCCTTAGAAATAAGAAGTCAAAGAAAATGTGTTCCTCTTCAAATCTTCCGGGTCATAAAGCAGGCCACTAAAATAGTTCCTCAGTTAAGTGGGCACAAGGTCGAACACTGTCTCAGTTTTCTGTAGTTTCTGTGGCTTGGAAGTTTCTTCCACAAGGCATCGTATTTTCCTAACACTTACCTAAGAGGACATAGCTAAGGTTTGGAAGTCGGTAGAGAATGTCCATTTCTGAGAAATTTCCTGCATTTTGCGGTTCTGGTCAGGATGGTGGAAGACACAGTGTGGTGTACCCTTTTGGTCTAGCCCCAGGGTGAGCAGAAGGAGATCCCTGAGGCCCAGGTTTACGGGCTGATTAACCTCAGGTTCTGGGAAAATCAGACCCCGGGTTTCGGGTTCCTCCTCTGTGACCCGCCAGGGGAAGACAGTCTCCGCATGGCTGCCCGCCAGAGAACCACCCAGCGGACACACAGATCACAGAGCTCT
The DNA here is from genome assembly GCA_004026905.1 of Hystrix cristata. Classification (NCBI taxonomy): domain Eukaryota; kingdom Metazoa; phylum Chordata; class Mammalia; order Rodentia; family Hystricidae; genus Hystrix; species Hystrix cristata. The sequence goes on from PVJO010009152.1 coordinate 36,143, forward strand.
GCCTATTAGCATGTTTTAAACTGGTTTTCTAAAATCCCAGTCAGAAATTAAACCTATCACTGCAGTATTTTCAAATGTGAATAACAGCCGCGGTCCCAAGCTGTGCTCACTAGTGAGTTGATGGCTGATGGCTCCCAGTTCCACGCGGCAGTTTCTTCAGGCTTCCTCTTGGGCACACCTCTGTGCTCTATAATGCAGATGCCTTCTAATGATCACTCATAATTTATTTGACGAGGTTGTTGTTTTAACGGTGGCTGGACAGTAAATTGGAACTGGAATGAGCTTCGAGATAAAATGTTTTGGTAAGCTGGTTATACGGTGGGCTTCCCTCGCCTTCGAAATTTTAGGCAATTACTTTTCACACATACCTGCTTATTCTAACCTAAGCCACAATGTGGAAAAGGACAGATGGACACTATGAAGGGAATTCACAGCGAAACAAGAACAAGCTTTCCTTCTCACAGTCCCTCTGTTCCCTCACTTTACAGAGAAGCCCCAAAAAGCCATATCTGAAAGAAGGCTAGAAGGGACTGCAACAGGATTGACGTGTTTAGCTTTTTATTGTGATTTACACCTTGATTCTCACCAGTACAGCTGACAGTAGCTGTGATAGTCTATAGGGGTAACGGACAAGGAGTAATAAAATGCGAAGGGAGAATAGTAAACCACAAGGAAAAAGAAATGGAGGAGAGAACAGGGGAAAAGGAAAGAGATTAGGTAATAAATATGGTTGTCATTTTACATATAACCTAGTATAGTCTTCTCCTTTCCCTTTTATACTTAAAGAAATGAGTGTCTGAAAAATTAGGTAACTTGCTCAAATTTAGACCTCCATTGCTACGTCCAACTCAAGCCAAGGTTTCGATGTCGACTTTTGCTAAGTGTTCACCCAGCTCCCATAAACTGTCTGCACCACTAAAGGCCCCCGCACCCTTGACTCAGCCACTTCATCTTTTTGAAAAAAAAAAAAAAATGCACAGCTCCTTATCCTTTCCACAGCAGCCACATATTAGGTGCCCACCACTCACATACATTATTTTACTACATGAGTGTCTTCAAGATTAACACCTGGAAAAGTGCCTTTGAAAGTTAATGAAAGCAACTTGAAATTCTTCAAAGAACTAGGTTAAATATAGCCATTTTTGCTTGGCTCTGAACGGTATCATTCATGATCAAACATTATTTTTTTGAATTACATATCTAATAAAAGGGTTTAAAAACATTTAACTTTTTGTAGTATTATCTGAGACTAAAAGAAACAAATGAAATTCTCATTATATTTTAAAGTCAGCATTTTAATAGCATGTGAGATTGTGTTTTAAGAGAAAAAATATTGCCAGTGGTTTTTCTGCATGAGAAGAATGTTAAAATGGAAAATATTAGTCATGCATAGTGTATAGAGATAAATGGAAGATAATAAATTTATTCTTAAAAAATGTAATAATATAACAACATAAAGCAATCCATGTTACTTTATGAATTGGGGAGTTTTAATAAGTATATAGTATAACTAAATAATTTAGTAAGTGCTTACAAGACTTAGCTATAGGGTCAAACTCTGCTAGTTGGCAATAAAATCAGCTTCCTAGAAATTTTTAGATTATAGAAATTTGGGAGGATTTTAGAAGAGAAGAAACATATTAAGGTTGGTAGCCAAACTCATTTAAAAATTATACAATTTAACCCCTGGTGATTTTATAAAATTGAGGAACCAAAGTCTTACTAAACTGTGTTACACAATTTTCTTACTCTAAATGGTAGCATAGAAAAGCAGCTTTGTGCTGAAGGTGGAAGCATCCTAAGCACATGTGGGTGGTCTGTGTCATATTCTGAGACTCAGAGAGCTCTGGGCAGACTCCCAAAAGTGGTATGCTCCTGGACAGTGACAGGCCTGTCCCCTCCCTTATTTGAATAATGACTTATGGAATGTTGGTAAGGTCTGGTCATCAGGTACTTACTGGAGAAAAGGTTCAAGAAGTAAAAGTGTGGATGAGAGACTATATCTTAGGTGGTTTTCATTGTAGAATAAACGCATGGGTAGGAAAAATCAGAAAAGAGATAATACGTCACCTGAAATAAGGGGTCAGCAAACTGTTCTGTAAAGAGTCTGATAGTAAAGATTTCCAGACCAAACCATCTCTCCTGTAACCACTCAAACCGTGTTACGGTCACATGAGCCAAAACACAGAAAATATGTAAATATGTAAACGTGTAAATGTGTGACCATGACTAGTATAAATTTATTTGTGGACACTGAAATTTGATTTTTGTTGATGTTCACGTGTTATGCATAAGCGTTTGATTTGTTTGAACCATTAAAAGTATACAAACGACCCTTCTTGTCTCACAGGCAGCAGGCTTGTTTTGACATGCAGGTCATGGGCTGCTCGCCCTGTCTTAGGAGACGTACTTTTGTAAGCACCATTAATTGTAACCTTAAAGGTCAGATTTTTGTCTAGATGCAAAAACCAAGCTGGGAACACATGTTTGCCTGTGTCCACACACCACACTGCAGGGTCTGAGCCCATCACATCAGCTCCGTTTTGACTAGCATGCAAGGGCACTGAGGGTACAGGGAAGCAGCACTCAGTTTAAAACAAAGCAAAACACGAAAACAGAAAAGAAAAGAAAAGAAAAAAAGGAACTGTTACCATCTGGCTGGTGGGTTCTTCTCTCAACCCAGAAAGAATTACAAGGTAGTGAGTCAGAAAAGGACTGAACAAAAGTATTTAGTAGAAAGTAAAAGTAGAAAGCAGCATTTATTGTAGAGCAAAAACAGAAAGCAGAAAATAAAAATAAAAATAAAAACAGAAAACAGCATTGATTACAAAGCGAAAGCAAAAAGTCCCCGGATGAGTGAAGCCAGGAGGGGACCCAAACGGGCTGCCAAAGAGACTTTTCATCTAGGGGTTTTTACTCACAGAAACGACCATGTCTCAGCCAAGGTGAGATCAACCTGTGAGGTTACAATCAGGCGAGTTTGGCCTAGAAGTGGGCCTATAGGAACCCGGGGCATGTAGAAGGGGTACTTTTGTAAACATCATTAATTGTAACTTTACACAGAACAAAGACATTCTTTAGAAAGGTATGAATATCTTATTTCTGGGCAAGAAAATCTCACCAATCCAGCGAGGCCTTGTTTGTTGAGTCTCTGGTGTTGTGGCCTTGCCATCCTGTCCTTCACTCAATCTTCCTGACTCCTTCTTTGGTCCGGCTTTTCTCTAGCTGTCTGTAATCCTCTTTGCAGGACCTTCCCCATAATCTCCTCCCATCATGGGCCAGTGCGCTCTGAGAAGTCTCCCCCTCACACAGGGCCCTGATCATCGTCAACGTTTTACTGAAACGGGTTGTTTCGATTACTGTTGGGAGCCTCTTGTTAGGTTAGGAAAATGACACCCAAAACTGATAAACAGGGATCAAAGCGCACCACACCAGCTTGGAGGCGTTGCGGTTCACTCTTCGCAGGCCTGTTGCTATCTCCCTGCTTCAAAACTGTCTCGGGTCTTCCCAGGTAATGTCCATCTTCTCTGACAACCTGAAAATTCAGGGGAGGGAAGGGCAGTGTCGATCATATTCACATACTGAGCATGTCTGACAAATAGTAGCCATCTTTATATATGCGATAAATCGAACTGAATTAAACGAAGGTTAAAGATCAAAGGAAACCTAGCAAAATATACCCAACCTATTCAGAGTGAATAGATCCTGTTGCTTCACGATAACAATTCTGAGGTAGAAAGATAATAATATAAGCGAAGAGATACAGAAGAAACTCTTATTTCTTTAGCTCTCTATAAAGCTACATAAACGCTTCAAGTGAACTTGACAGATTCTGAGCTAAAAATAACATCACCTAAATACAGCCCTATGCATTTTAAATAGACCTTTACAAAGTTGCTAGTTCTATATAAAGTTTTCCATAACCTGTAGCTGACGTATAAAGAACAACACAGGAACTAGCCTTAATGAAGTAAGCTTCCTTCAGTTTGTTTTCTGCCACTGAACCCAATTAGGGGCAGCTGGTTTGGGGACCAGAGAAAGTTTTAAAGGGAGGCGATGCCGGGCATTCCAAAGTGTGTGCTGAACTTTTTCCACACAGACCAGTGTCAATTAGTAAGAGATTATAGTCACTGCATTTACACATGGCAACTAAAGTACCTTGAAAATGAAGCAATTCATTTTTATAGACTGACATCATTTTGAATTTGGGGAAAATTATAGTGACCCGAAACTTTATAGATGCTTGGTCATGTTTTTATGCTCTCACAAGGACCGACTGCTTCTTTACAAACTCGTAGTTTCAAGGCGAATTAGCTTCATTAAAGTAGTAAACTAAGCTTTCTGAAAGTGTAAAGAGGTAAGTCATTTATTCTACCGTGTATTCCAGTCTGCCTGCCCCATCATTCCAACACATGCTTTACACAGGCAGAAAGACTGGTGTCTAAGACATGGTGTTCTCTGCTTCGGTATAATCCACTTTTTCAACTTTAGAACAGCACTGTTTGGTAGCTGCTTATCAGAAGGGTTTCCGGCAGTGGCCATGTGAAGACACGTCATTGTGTGCTTTGGTCACTCACTGACCATGGCAGGAAGACCACATCCACTGTGTATCTGTCACACAGGATGGAAATCCACTGAGGGCTAAGTAGGTCACAGGCAAATCAAGTCTGGACTGGGAATTGGTCAGATTTCAATAATTAGGACCAGGCTGGCATAGATCCAAGGGAAATGAATGTCCCCAAACTCCTCAGTAGTGCTCTTCTCGACACTGTGACAGAGCAGACTGCATCCCCTCATTCTCATTCGGCGCACCTCCCGCACCGCTTGCCTTGTTGCTATCGGTGCTGTCCCATTGCCTGTTCTCTGAAACTCTTCACCTTACATTCCCATCTGCTTTAAGATCTTAGGACCTGAGCCTGCCAAATGTCCACAGCACTTACTAGTTGAATGCAGAGACCGCGCAGAGGTCAGGACCTGGATGACTGTGCTGGGCGGGTTGTAACAGCGCCTCAGGGGTGGACAGACCCTACCTCTTCGGAATGAAGCTGCTTCCCCCAACTCATTCGTGTGTTCCACTCATCCGTGGAAAGGTGAGCCCGACGAGGACTGAGCTTTAGAAGAATTTACAGTCATAATGTGACAATATTAGCAGCTTATCAAAACTATCGAATTGCACATCTGTGCTGGAGGACAGACTGAAATCCTCTTTATAATTGATAAATTCATATAAATTCATGTATGTATATATAATGCCTTGAGTATTTTACATTTGTCATATAAACATTATAAACCTTTATTTAATTAGATCCTATTTAATTAAATTTCTTCTTTACCCAAGTAGAATATAGACTGCTTTAGTTGTAACTGTAGCTTGTATGTTTTAAATTCACAACCAAGGTAAAGTTGGTTAATAGGCTAATTGTTTAAAAGCAAAAATTAAATTATTCCAATGTATAAGGATTAAAGATGAAGTAGAATAATAAAAAAATTCAATAAAAATTTGTACCTGCTTTTGACCTACGAAAGATTTTGTTACAGGACTCAGATGAGACACGAGATGAGAAAACTTTGTATATTGCAAAGCACTGCAGCAATGTGTGTTGTTATGAAAAAAGTCACAGAAACTCGTGTAGTTCCGTAACAATCTAAACAATTTCTGGACAGCTTTATATGTTCACTTGTTAGTGGCTGATCATTATTTCTATTTCTAATCTGTAGTTGGTAATATGGTACAAAAATAATATTTCTGGCAGAAATTATTTTTATTCTTTTAGGTTTTCTTCCTTGTGCATCAATTTTCTTTTTTAGAAAATCTGGATTTTGGGGGGGATCATACTTTCAAGGAGGACAAAGAGACATAATCGGATCATCCCAAGAGGTTTCAAGGCAGAATGTGTTTTACTTCCCTTTGTCAACCCTGGTGGTGTACTTCTTCAAGACAGAAGCTCTTCAGGGGAAAGTTGTTGCAATTGAATAAGTTCCTTAGGAGAAATAAGGTTGTTTAAATGAAAGTCAAATTTATACTGCAATGAAGATGGGCATTATAACGAAAATGTGCTTTCTCTTTGTACCTTCAATGAAAAATTTCATATACATACACAATAGAAAAAATGCGAAAATAAAATATTGTTACTTCAAGAAATAAGAATTTTTTGACCCATTTGCAATGTCAAGGGGAGTTCTGTTTGTAGTAAAATAGATTAATTTCTAGTGTACATTAGTTTTTCAGAAGATATCAACAAACTCTTTTTCCTCTTTCCTCCCTCCTGGGGACAGACCTTCTGGTACTGACAGAGCTGCATTTGGAGTGACTGAGATTAACCTAAGCCTCCCTGTTCACATTCCTGTTTGAGATCCGCTGCCAGTCTCCTTCGTGCCCATGGTACCCAGGTAGGCCGAATGCTTACTGCCACGTCCCAGTAAGAAATGGCAAGCAGATTAAAAGCGAAATGGTATGAAGTCCTCGCGTGAGTGACCAGAAGCAGAGTTAACAAAGGAAGTGTGGCTTTCCACAGAAGGAAAGCCAGGCCCAAGCGTTTTCGGTATGAGGTCAATTGTAAGGCTTCTTCAGAAACTCTCACTTTTTTTGGAGGGGGGCACATATTACAGTGGATTTAGGATTTGAAAAATATTTGTGAAAACCAAAATGGTATTTAGCGCTCATATTGTGATTTTGCTGAACAAGCTTATTTATCTAGCCTGGATTATTTGCATAAAAGACTGAATCAAAGAGGTTAAACAAGCATAACTCTATTCAAGGTAAATTTAGGGAGGAAGCAACCTTTCAGTTAAGCACAGCTACACAAACATTTTTTATTTTATTGGCCTGCTGATGACATTGACGACTTGCCAGCACCGGAGGAGCATGTTTCTCACAACTCCGAGGATGTGAGGAATGCGAGTTCTCTGTATTTTCAGTCACTAGTCATCTGGTTCTGAAGTTTTCAGGGGCACCCTTTAGTTCTCACCTCGGCTACCTTCTCAGTTTCCCACTTGGAGGCCCTGGAACTGAAGGGCGGGGAGGCTTGAGCAAGGGCCAGGGGCTCACAAAGGGCTCCACGCTGAGAACAGAGGCTCGAGACCGCAAAAGGCTCCCGGGGGCTGGAGCCCAGAGAGACGGGCAGGCCAAGCCAAGAAGGCAAGGCGACCTTGCTACACTATCGGGCTTTGTCCCAGGCCCCTAGGAAGAGGTGTGAGCAGAGGAGTCTCATATTGAATTTTCCTACATCAGTTGTCTTATCTTCCAGAAATCTAGTTAATTCAAATAGCTTTTAACTTCAAATGGAGTAATAGAAAAAAAAATTTTTTATGTTAAATTGATATCACAGAATGGAATACAGTACTGTGGCAGGGCGGGTAACTGACCTCGCTCCCATGTATGTCCCTGTGTGGCGATCTGCTTTGGAGGCAGTGAATAGAAATTCTAATCTCCTTCCCCTGCTAACTGTCCCGTCAGAGCCACCATGCCCAGGGTAGCAAATCTGTAGAACAGCAGGAGATTGAGAGGACTCTTCCCAGCTGGAAGAGATGACAAAGGAACACAGAAGCACATTTAATTTGATCTAATGCAACCAAAACTTTATAGAGAATCCATTTTGTCCCCGATACAGTGAAGATGCTGAAGCTAGCAACAAATGAAATGATCTTATTCTGATACGGACACTATCTACATAAATACTATTCAACAAGATGAGTATCACAATCGTGCTAAGAAACATGTAAATGTCTAAAATTATATCTAAACTTATTTTCCAAAATATTATAGGAACACAGATGAATGCACTGTTAATTTTTCAGCAAAAGAAAAATAGCATTTTCTAAAATAGCCGAGAGTGGCACAAAGAGAAGAAAACACATTTTTACATTTGTTAAACACGTTTTTATTTGCTGTAAAACTATTATTCATCAATCGATCAGCAATCAGTTGTGCAGGAAAGAGGTACTGAATATCAAATATGCTAGGGATTGCATTAGGGGCCAGGAATAGCAGGAAAAGTACAGCAGTGTCCTTACCCTTGTGAATCCATAAATGAGTGAGACCAGTTCTTGCGCTTGTAGAACTTATTAAAGTGTGGGTGACAAAACCAACTACTTTTATAGAAGTTTCCGATTTACAAAATGTTTTAATAAAAGTCACTTAGTTCACTTTTCGCAGCAATATTTTTATGAAGTTGACTACAATCTTCCGAGATTTACAGTTTACACTTAGAATTGTGCATTAAATCTAGATCTTCATGCCAAAGCCTATGTCTTGCACACCAAACAAGAGGCACCTTGCATCACAAACAGGCGCTTGAGTGCTACTTTTCTACTAAGCATGGAACTCATTTAAAGTTTCAAAGTCCATCCTTAGGCGTAGTGAGGGAGTTATTGGGATGAATGAACTGACGGTCACTTGATAGGACAGAGCTTAGTCAACTTGTTCTATTCTGTGTGAAGTAGCAAGTATTTTCAAATTTGCAGGCCACACAGTCTCTGTTACACAAAATGTTACAGCAGCTGTTGGCTGTGGGTAATGAACAGGAGCACCTATGTTCCAGGAAAAGTTTATTTACAAAAACAGGAATTAGAGCAGACGTGGAGGCTAAGACTTCATTTGCCAGACTTCATGATCCGTCAACAACTGGAGGATTAGAAGGTGTTCCTGAACCATTTGGAAAACTCTTTAAGAAACACAGATCCCCTCCAGGCATTTGATACAGAGGAAGTAGATGATAGAGAAATTTACTTTGAGAAATACTATGATAGATTATTTTCAAATACTCATGCTGTAAAACATGAGAGCAAAATGAATCGCACAGACTATAGCAGTTGTTTAGCTATTCACCATTCACCCTGGACACCAGTGCCCATGTTTTAATATATCCCAGAAGTCAACTTGCATACAGTTGCCCTGTAATTCTTCAGGAGTCGGCCAACCCTTTTTCGACAACCCTGGGCCACGGTCAAAGTGACCATATGGAATTGCATTTTAATTCCATGATCTCAGCCTCACATAATTCTATTTTTATTTTGTTGTTCTGCTTTACTCTTTTTGATGCCTTCAAACACAGAACATTCCCTATAAATCCGTTTTCAATGTTTGAAGTTTTTAACAATGCTCATAAATTTCAAGACCTTTCTTGAGGTCTTTTTTCTATTTTCTTTGGTATCTGCTAAGACATAGTTGGTTTTCTTATCTTTTAGATTTCGTAGATATTAAATAAGAAATGTATGCTGGACTATCCAGAGCTATAATTTTTCATGCAGTCAACAAGAGTAATTGGATACAAAAGACAAATTATCTTTGAGTTTTCTGACATCAGGAAGTAATTGAGACATCATGAATTAAAGGGATATATTCTCAGTCTTGATTTCAGAAATTTTCTAATTTAAGAAAATTGAAAGGGAGTAAACCTTCTCGAGGTATTTTTCAGTCATGAGCCTAACTCAGGACTTAGTTGGTGAGGAACCTCCAAAGATTTAAAACCTGAGGTCTGCAAACTGCAGTTCACATATCTCTGGAGGCCTCAGGCCCTCCACAGGGTAAGGGAACATACAACAGAAGTGACAAAGGAGTCAATTTCCCAGGTCCTCCTTTCCTCAGATTCTCTCTGAAGCCTGACTTGCCCACTACATGTCCATGTTGAAGGTCTCAGTCAGGACCAGCTGCTGAGCATGCGATTTGCCCAGTAGCACAGAGTCCTGTGTTTGATTTAACACTCTGTGTCATCATCTTGAGACTTTTAGTGAGGTTTTAACAAGCATCCTTGAGTTTCCATTTTGCAGTGAGCTCCCCTTCCCCATAAGTAGCTGTTCTTGCACTCAAGCATCACTCTGCTTCGCTGTAACTTCTTTTCATAGCAGCTCACTTCCCAGGATAGAAAAGAAAGTCATCCTTTTTACTTATCAGACTTCCTTAAATACATTGTCCTGGAAGAAGGAAGAAATGGGGGATGTTATAACCTTCTAGCTGCAAATAAAAGGAAAATTTAAAACATTGCTTATAGCCTAGGCAGGACATTTTGTTTTACGCTGTACCTACTTGATTTAGAAATTCAGGACATCTCATTTGTGTAGTTATTCTGAATTCCTAGAGTCATGAGATTTTATTACTGCTCTTACTAATTCCAACCTTGGGTTGCCATCGAAGTAGGCTCTGGAGGCACCCCCTTCCGCCCCCACACACACATGCGCACACTCAGACACACTGCCTTGGGCAAAGCAGAGCGAGCTGCACTGAAGATGGCGACACTTGGTTTCACAGGTCGCCCTTTGGGCCGGGATCTTGGCCTTATCCTTTTAACCTACCCCCTTGCTCCAGCTTTCTTACTTAGTTATTTTTGAATTCCAGTTCAGAATTAGGATGTTTGCCTTCAGGTTGCGTACGAACATAATTACTTGTAAAAGAAAGATGACATCAAGTTTTGTTTTGTTTTGTTTGTTTTTTTGGTAGCGAAGTTTTACATGTATTAAAGGTAGCAAAAGAAACAGGCTCTGCCAAGCAAGTTCTGGCCAAGTAAAAGTAGGAAGAAGTACATTCTACAGCGTGCAAGCACATTGCCATGAAAACGAGAACACAGTAGCTGAAATCAGCTATTTTTGGAAAGCGCTTAAAACAGATGTAGCTAAGGCAGATAATTTGTAAGTGTGTATTGAGCAATTAGATTTTTATAGAGCTATTTTCCATATATGGAATGCAGTATATCTGAAGTTTCAATGATTTGTCAATTAAAAATAGTTGTTGAAAATATACTAGATACCAGGCATTATTCTAGCAGTTTAGAATATATTAGCTTAAAAAAAAAAAACTAGACATAAATGCCGTTGCATGAAGCTTGTATGCTAACAGGGAAGATAAATAAACAAACAAACCTCCTGCCAAAAATACCTCTAAATTATGTTGTCTGTTAAAAGTGGTGACAGGAAAACAAAAAACTTCAAAAGCAAAATAGGACAAAAATTGGTTTGGGTATAAAAGCCAAGAGGCCGTTGAAATATTAAAATCATCATACTTCATTCAGAAAATCTGTCAGGTAAACTGTAAAAATATTTCTTTAAAATCTTGGCTAAAATGCTCTAAAATCCATGCCATTTACATTTTTTCAACTGTTTCTGAGCTTACGGTGTGAAATGTGGGGCCTTTACATGAAGTGTACTACCATAATTAATAGTCCTTTGCAAAGTCCCACTAATGCCTTTCGTTCTCCTAGTTCACAAAAGATGAGACTCCCTATTGTGTAACAAAACCTTTTGCAAATGAGTAGTTTTTTCATTGTCAAACAATTTGAAGAAGTACTTAATCGATAACTGCTTTATAGGCCATTATGAGTAAGTTTTGATGGGATATTGAATTGTTTTTTGCCATTACAATACAGTAAAGCCTGGGTTTCCTATAACTAAAATACTTGTTGAAATGCTTAGTTTTGGATAAGAAAAAGTATTTTCAGGCTACAGCTGTCCAGAGCCTGGATCACTGGTTTACTGCTGCTTATCTGTCTCCACACCAATTCACATTTACATTAGAAGCAATGTTTTATATCAGAGTAAAGAAACTAATTACTGCACCTAGATTTCTGGTCAGCCCATAATTCTCCAATGTTTATAATTTGAGTCCAAGATTGTCACTTTGTTTTGACAGTTCTGTTGCTGCTCCTCCTAATTAGACTATCCATATCCTTAAAATTCGGTTCACTGAGTTCTGCTAGATTCCCTTTGACTTTCCATAGATTTCTCAATGTCACTGTTGGGTGGTACACGACTATCTTAGGTGTCCAGACAGCCCAGGATTCATTCTTTGTCTCTGTCTGTCTTGGTCTAAGCCCCTTACTGAAGAGCCTAATTGTCCTTCCAAAAGATAAGAAGACTACTTCAAAACTCTGAAATGTCAGATGAGTTACTGACCCTGGGGGGATGCAGGTTGTAGAGACTGAATTGGCCTCAGAGGTGGAGCTGCTCTGGTCAGGGGCGAAGGTTAAGGTGGAATGTTTACTTGGCTGGCCTGGGAGATATGTACGGCATTAGTAAACACTCATGGGTATGTCTACGTGTGCTGCAGAGGCGCGACTTTGGAGTCTGTGTCTGGCCCCTTGCTCCTTCTTCTCCGGTGCTGCTTCCCAACTCCCATGAACTATGCTCATGCCTTTGCTCCATCATGCCCTTCTGCCATGATGTCTCTGCTTTGGAGCCAGCTGCCTATGGACTGAATCCTCTGAACTCGGGAGCAGAAATAAATCCTTCCATCTTTAAATTGTGTATGTTGGTCATCATGTCTCAGCAATGGGAAAGGAGACTAATAGACTGGGGCTCCCAAAGCAAGCAGCTACAGAGGATCTGGAGCAAAAGAATGGAACGATCAAGGGGCCTTTTGTGGTAGGGCATGAATGTGTAGGGCGTGGCTAAAAAAAACTCTATGGCACAAAATAGGGACAGTAACACAGCAGGTGGATTTGGAGCTGAAAGTAGAGGGAAGATCCTAGACACTCCCTGGGGGACTGTGGGCACTGGGACCTTCCCCAGGGAACCTGCAGGTTGTTCAAGGTGGGAGGCAGTTGGTAAAGATCCTGAGCACAGCTAAACACTGGCCCAAGGCAAGAATACTTGCAAAAATGTACTTCTGTTGAACCAGAGTCACCTGCTCTATGTCGCCTTTTTCTGTCAAACTGTCACATACTATTATACCTCTACCAATGTAAAATTCCCCATGGTATTATCAACAACAGGGATCTCCAGCATTTTCTGTGTGTATGAATCTGTGTTTGTGCTTGCCCTGGGTCATGGGCTCATTATCTGCACTGACCAGGGAGTTTCAGAGTCCTTTCAGTAGAATTCAGAAAGTTTTTTTTTAAAGATAATTATCAATGAACCAAAACGAGGGTGGAGGAAATATTCAAAGCATGTTTAAATTCCACGATTTTAGATAATATGAACTGAATTTCAACCCTTTGGGATTTGGGGAGTTTTTATTCGGAAACTTTACAGTGAATTTTGGAACATTATTATTTTGGTGTCCTCTGACATAGGCAGGGCCATAATGTGACTTGGCAACACTTTCACTCATTTCTAGTCAACAGTTCTTTTCTTTTTTGAAAAGTATGACTATTTCATGAAATTACCACCTCTCAACCGCATGTTCTACTTTATGAGAATTAAATCCACTAAACTTTATTTTATTCAGCAAGTATTTATCAAGCCCAGACTATGTGTTACCATGGCTACACCAAGTATTAGGATATAGGAATTGAGAGAAATGAATAAACAACCTCTTACAATAAATCTGAATTAGTCCAGGCTAACTAGACAAGAAGAGATTTCTAGTGAGCTTCTGGGAAAGACATTGTCCTTTGTCAAGGGGCAAGGACACCGCCAATGTAAAGCTCTTGGCATATACTCCCTCTCTCCCTGCTTTGGATTCTAGCTTGAAGTTAGAGGGTGGTGAGGCCGACATGGCACCCGTTAGGCATCAGTTAGTGGTAAAGCAGGATGGGTCCTTGTGAGCATCCTTGATGAGTTTCATTAGCAACCACGCTGGATACATCTGGACATCCCAAAGGCCAGTTTTTTGTGTTCTTACAATTTAAGCAACTGTTAGTTAGGTTTTTTGTTGAATATAACCGAAGCAAAAGACCACAGGGATCATAGAAAAGTCACCTAATTATGCCTTTTTGAAGAGCAGGTACTCCCACCACATCTGTGATGGAACTTGCAGATCTACAAGGAGACTGCTGGCCACAGGAGGCCAGTATTGGTGAGAAGGATTCTCCGGGCAGAGGTAGAAGAATGTGAAGAGATTCGCAGGAGGAGATAGAAGGAGGAATGGCAAGCTAGTCATGTGCCAGAAAAAGAAAAAAAAAAATAGGAAGGGAGAAGTCCAGAGAGACAGAATGATCCCCTGTCTAAGTCCCTGCAGGAATGCTTCGTTTTCCTCGCTTCCCTCATAGGGCGGTCCCAAAGCCTTAGCTGACTTTCAGGGTTCCAGTCCAGCCTGCTGCTTTTTGCTTCCCCACCTGCTGCCCTCCCTGCCTCATTCCATCTGCTCAGACACCCTCAGCCTGCCCTGCTTCAGGGCCTGTGCTCATGCTGCCCCTTCCCGCCAGACACTTTCCTAACACGTGCTGACACTGCTTGCTCGCTCTTGCTTTCTTCAGCTTTCCTTCAAAATGTCACCTTCTCATTAAGGCCATGCATGACAACTCTATGTCAATAACAAATTCCTACCCCCTCTCCCCGGACCGCATGTGTCCTTTACCTCTGTGTTACTATCCAATATGCTACAGATTTACATATTCATTTGTAGTTTTTCATCTCCTGTGAGAGAAAGAATTTGCCTGTTTTGTCTCACTGATACATTCCTGCATTTAGACAGACTTTGTTTCATTGTTGGATCCCTCACACTCCGGATCTTATCAGAAACTCATGAGAAATGATTGTTGAAAAACTAAGTAAATCACTGAGGGGGAAATAAATCATCCAGATTTGGGTGCTAGGGAAACCACAGAATCTCCTTCAGCTTGCTTCTTTCCTTTACTTGGTTTTCAAAAGTCATCGAGTCTTCATTCTTTCCTTCTGTCAGAATCACAGAGCATGGCGGATAGAGAAGTGGGTTACTTACAAAGAACCTATGAATCGTATAAAAGGGTCCAAGAGTAAGTGGAAGTATTATAGAAAGAGAATGATTTATCAATCCACTTTTTTGAAGGTAAATTTCCCCTAACTGTAGAGAATGGATTTGGAGTGGCTAAGAGTGTAGGAAAGAAACCTGATGAAGAGATTATTGCCAGACTTCAAGGGAGAAATTATTAAGATCTGAACTAAAAATGACAGAATTGAGAGAAGGCTGTTGATTACAAACTTGATCGATTGTGAGGAAAAACTAAAGAGGTACTGTAAGAAGAGATAAGGAATATGAAAGAGAAGACATAATTGGTAATGCTGCCCAGCTTATTCTAAGGATGGGTGAGCAGTTTATCCAGGAAGGGTCGGAGAAAGAGGAGAGAAGTCTCAGCAAGTGAATACTATGAGCTCAGCTTCGGAGGCGCGCTTCTGAGGTACCTGTGGAAGCAGAGGCAGCTGGGTGTGCGGATCTGCCTCCCACAGAAAGGCAAACACCACCATCTAATGAGTGTGACGAGAAGATCTTCACAGGTGAGGATGGGGACTTGACTAAAGTGCTGTAGAGAAACCCAACAGACACAGAAAAGACATTACCACATTCGACAGTCCTAAGAAGCTGATGACACCTGATAGAGCCACTTCAGTACACTTACAAAGGTAGAAGCCAGGGGCTGGGGATTTAGCACAGTGGTTAGAGTGCTTGCCTCACAAGCACAAGGCCCTGAGTTTGAGTGCCAGCACCAAAAAAAAAAAAAAAAAAAAAGGTAGAAGTCAAATTTCACTTGCTGAAGAATAATTACCATTTTTGCATATGTTTTGAGTTTTAAATCCTTTTTTAAATTTGCCTTGAATATAAATGCATTTGAGCCTCACAATTGCTCAATAAGGCAGGTGCTGCTGGCATTATTATTCTATTTTCTCCTCTGTCTCTCTTTCTGTTGTGGGAATTGCACCCAGGGCCTTCATAACAAGCTACCTCCCCAGCCCTTTTTATTTTTTGACACAGGATCTCACTAAGTTGTCCAGGTTGGGCTCAGACTTGGGACCCACCTGCCTCAGTCTCCCAGAGTGCCGGGATCACAAGGTGTGTGCCACCAGGCAATCACCTGTTTTGTCATCCTCATTTTTCTTATGAGGGAAGTGAAGCCCAGAGAAGACTGTAAATTGCCCAAGATCATATGAAAAGTAGCAGAATGAGGATTTTCACTGTTTCATCTGTGCCTGGAACTCATATTAACTATCAGACTCTGCTGCTCTCTGACAGACGAGAAGCAATAGTGGCAGCAGGAAATGCTTGTGCTCTTTCAAATATTTAAAATAAAAGGATCTAACTGCTGTAATTAGGAGACAAGATCAAAGGAAAAAAATTTTAGGTCGAATAAAACTTAAAGATGTGTGACTAGTCCTGTTAAAGGAAGAGAATTATAGAGGGAAAATTTCAAAGATGTGAAAGAGAAAGAAGAGAACAGAGGCATGAGATGTCAGGTCTTACTCTAAAGACTTGATAATGGAGGCTCAGTCATTAAGAAAATACGTAAGAATTACTTTATGTGTTCTGGATGCCGTGCGACTCACACCGGCTAAGTCAACCTTCCGAGTGTCTTCCAGGGGAAGAGTTACGTCTCCTATTTTAATGACGAAGAGTAGAGGGAAGGAGTTAGCTAAGGTCCAGAGGGTGTCAGGGCCAGAGGTCTGACTCCAAATCCCACACTTCCGTTCTACGTGTCTTCTACTTCACCACAAAACAAAACAAAACCTCGTGATAGACGTTGGATAAACTAATCTGGCTCTGACCTTTGACCGCCAAATACCATCATCTTTCAGAAGCCAAAGCACTATCAGCTTTGTCTTTAACTCTAAAATGACCTTTAAAGGTATTCCTTTTTTAAAGGAGAAATAATTTTTAAGTGAATTTATCCCTTTCTCAAAAAATGTGGCAAATATATACAAATAACATTTAACCACTTATGTGTAAGTACCTCTCTCCAATTAACTATAAAATCTTCATAGAAAAGTCAGCTTATTTTTTCCATCTTTACAGGAAATCTTACTGTATGAATGCACTGTTCTTTGGCACACACACAGTAAAATTGTCAGTATTGTAATAAGTAATAGACAAATGCAAAGAGAAGGGATATTCAAGAAAAAAATCAATGAATCTATTATGTATAGTGTTCAAAAGTATTAAAAGAAGGATTTGAGTTAAGTGGATATTTCATGTCAGTTTTTAGATTACATTTAGCAATTCACCTCAGTGACATACACTAACAGTGAAGTGTTTTGGGTTTATCAGCATTTACGTGGTACATAAAATTAGGCGACTAATTAGTTCCTGCTATGTACAGTGTATAAATACCAACAAAGTCTAACAATGATTTGAAGTGAAACATTTTTACTTTCCCTATTTTTTTGTTTGTAAAAGAAAATACTCAGCTTTCATTTATTTAAAACTTGTACATCTCAGTTGATTCTAAAAATAACTTGCTTTTTCTTACTTCTCCTGCTATTCAGTGCTTCAGGACTTGCTGCCAACCCATGGACTGGAGGCCATATTTGAACATCCAAGACCCAAGTCAACTCCTCAGCAGAGAAGGAGGCGTTACTAATGGCTACTATGACTCATGTGTCATTTGAATGGAATCCAACAGGTGTCTCAGATGGGACCACAGTCACTGTAGTCTGATGAGGCTCAACCTGCATTAATTTAACATACATTCTGCTTCTCCTCCAAACCCCACTTGTGTACTTTGTGGAACTGACACATGTTCTTCATCTACAAAGGGAAATAAATCATCACAGCCATCTGGGGAGGGCCTAGATACTCACTTTTTTCCTGACTGTGCTTCTTTTCACAACGCATTACTCCTCAGGAAATTCTTTAGATAAAAAAGTTGACAGAAGATGACTCATACTTGAGGAAGCCAAGATGGGTAGAGAGTGGTAACTTCGAACATTAGAACAGAGGAGCTTTGGAGTTGGAAGGGCAACTCCACCACTGGATGCCACCATTAGTTCAAGAAATTAACTAAAATCCCTTTTTCATCTATAAAATGGAGATAATTACACCAAAACTTTAAAAATGTTGCCAGGATTAACTGAAATATTAATTGCCTGACATGGCTCTAGATACATAATGGGGGGAGGGTGTGTTTCTTCATTCCCTAACCTTCCACCATGCTGGTGAACTGCCAATCACAATAGCAGGTGACTTTCCACAGGTCTTTGTGGTTTGTTCTCCTACTTGGACAAAACCTCTCCTAATTCTACTAAAAGCCTTTCTTTCCTTTCAGAACTCTTTCTCCTCTGCCTGCTATCTGTCATGTAAGCAACTCAGCACCCTGGGAATGCTGAGGGTCCAGTGTTTGCCACCATGACTATTTCTGATGGTTCCAGTTCCTCAGCCACTTCATGCTCTTTAGCACAGAGGAGTGACTTTTCCGCTTTGCTCTGGCTTAACAGTGGGACTGTCTTTGCTGCTGAGATGCTGGCATAGTTGCCACTCAAAATCATGAAAAGTGCTTATTTTTGTCTCTTTTACCCCCTGGTGCCTCTGCCACCACCATGAGAACACAGGACAGCCTGCTGAAGGGTGATAGGACATGAAGGAGGGTAGAGTTACCCAAGATGTCCTGGCTAAGCCGTCTACATCGCGAGCCTGGAGACCTGTCATGAGCAAACTGCTTGTTGTGCTAAGCCAGAGTTTAGGCAGATTTGTTATGTAACACTATTTTAGCTACAAATAACTGATAAACTCTCTCAAAGTTGAACATTTTCAACTACCAGGACGGTCCTACAGAAGCCATTGTTGCATCCTATTGAGAGGATTAGTTATGATTTTTCCATTAAAAAATCTCAGCTCTGTTCTGCTCTGCTCTGAAAGAAATCAGGATCTTGGAGAGAAGGAAGCATGTCCTTGATACTACATTTTCCTCCTCTAATGCTGTCTCTCATGGGCACCAGATGCAAAAATTCATTCAGGCCAGTGGCCATCACATTTCTGCCCAATTCCACACAGGTTGGATGTGAGATGTCAAAATTCAGCTCAAGTGCTTTGACAGCCTTTTGGCAGGAGAATGACAGAGTGTGGTAGAAACCCTCTTGTCACAACTTTGCTAACTGTGCTTTTTAACTGTACTCACCACTTAGCAATGAGGACACATTCTAATGCTGCAGAGTTAGGTGCATTTGGCCCAGATGTACAATTCTCAATTATTTGGGGGAAAGCAGGAAAAGATTGAGAATATATTTCTGCTTGATGCCACTTGCACCATCCTTTATCCTTCCTACCTGTGTCATCATGCACCCATTGCCATCTAAACAATTCTGTAGCTACCTTACGAATATTTACTAATTGTATGCTTTTGTTTCTATTATGAGGGTCTTTTTGTCAGACTTTCTGTTATTTAACTCCTGGTAGAGTCACTTAATAGATGAAAAAAAAAAAAAGAATCATCCTTTATATTTCTTTATAAATAAGGTTAATCTCCTCTAGACAAATAGGACATTTGAGGTCACTGTCCACTCTTTCGGTAAGCAAAATGGTATTTTTTTAGGGTGTAACACCCTTGAACACAGTAGGAAAATCCATACACTGATTATCACAACAAGAAAGACTAAAAATTAAACTTGGAAGGTCACAGGCCCTATCCTCAATGGACCAAACTGACAAGTCTCCTAAACAGATGCTTTACCCAAATAGAAGCCCAGTAAAATGAGGCAGAAGACAGATCAAGATCAAAATAGAAACCTAAATTTTGGTTTCTAATCCCTTTTCTTTGGTCTCATTCTCCTTGTCTTCCTGTACTTGACTGACTGAGTTGTACAAACAAGGAGGTGAATAGTGAGTAACCTATACGCCTTATTTCCTTAATCCCTGACAGTGCTGATTCCCCTCTCTCCACCTCCCTTTATGTTTCTCTTTCTTTTCCTTTCCTTCAATCAAAAGTGTTTCCTCTCAAAAATTATCTCTGCTACTGTTGCGGTTAATCTCCCCACTTTGCTTTTTGGAATGTCTGCTGAAATGCTAGACCAGATGACTCAGGGAGAAGTATCCTCGTCTTACATAGTGTGTGTAATAGGATACTATTAAGGAGAGTTCATTTTGCCAAAGGAATCAGAATAATGCACCGATAATATTTTCCACTATCAAACCCAATACCATGAGGACACGTAAACGATGAATATGGGCACGAAAATGTCCGTAAAGGCTTAATTTGTGGAAGGAACATGGAAGCAGGGTGTCACAGTCTGGCTAGAAGCTCTGTGCACATTTAAACACTGAGAAAAAAATGTGAACTTGGTCGAAGGAATGAAACCAAATGAGGAAATATGTACTTAGGAGACCTGTGCTTTTCATTAGTGAAACTATGCCCTTGAGTTCTGTCAACGTAATTTTAAATGTATCATTGAGTATTTGAACTTTTGCCATTGTTGCAAAGAACGTTCCATCTGGGAAACTCAACAATTCCAGAAATCCCTTGATCTCAGTCCCCCCTTTTCATGCTTTAGAAACAACATTTCCCTCTTGGGTGGAGACACAAGGGACAAGGAATGGGGAGGAACGGCAAGTGTTGGCGTGGAGGAAGGGGTGAAGGCAGATGAAAGATGAAGGAAGTAAGAGTTTCCATACGCAAGCTTTGTTTTTACTGGGTTTTTCACCAGGTAGAAAAAGAAATCCCTTACTTTACATTGAGACTGACTTCGCAAATAGAAGATAATCACAATTTAATGATTAATTTTTATATGCCACTTAGCTAATATGTTTATATATTTTACAAGTGATTTTTATATCAAAATTCTACAGTTGAATCTCTTTTCATCATAACTACTATGAATATATATTACTAATAATAGAACCTCATCTGATATAATTGTAATTTTCTAAAAATTCATTTTGTTGTTGGCAATGTTATTTTTCCTTTGTAAACCAGAAACATTTTCTTAATTTCAGAACCCATGATAAACTGAAAGGAGAAAGCTTGCGTGGATAGATCTACATTATTATGGGAAGCATTTTTGTGTTGTTTTGGAAGAGCTGAAGGGAAGATTTCTCTCAAAGCCATGTTTGTGTAGCAAATGAACTGTTTTTGTCTGTTTACTATGGCCTTTCGTAGTGCATTAGTGGGGAATGACGGAGGTGGTAGGGCATCTATGGTCCCCAAATTACCCCTTTCCCATGATCCTTTCCAGCACCTTCATTTCCTCAAAGTCATTTTGTCACCTACTGTCTACACATAAATAGGCCATATATTATTCATGCCATGATATGCTGGAGGTGTTGACAGTTTTCTTCATTCTATTTATTCTTTGTACATGGTAAAACTTGCTTCAATTTGAAGTGAGAGGGTAGGACATTCTACCCCACATCGGAACTTCTCTGGAAGCTTTCCTGGACCAAAGACGTGCAATGCACATCAGTGATTGGGTTAAGAGCTGACCCCACAACAGTATTCAACAGGACTGACTAACAGTGGAAGAGGGATACTTCCATCTGTAGATGGGCTAGCTAATGCTGTAAATTTAACATGATTTCATTATAACTTTTTCCTGAATTCCCTCCCCCATTGTTAAATCACATTCTGAAACTGAAATAGTTTAAAAAGTAACTTTCTTCATAGACATCTTAACATTTTTTCCCTACCTGGAATCCATAGTCATTAAGGTATATTGAGAGTATTTATTATAGTAAGAATATTATTCATTAAATTTAAATTAACCATCAGGATTTAAAAACCTGTACACTGAACATGAACATCCTTACTTATGGCTTTCTTAATAGCTATGATATCTGCAGCAGTCAGCTTTCCCACTGCTGGGACAAAATGACACACACAATTTAAAGAAGGATTTGTCTGGCTCACAGCTTCCCAGGTGTCAGTCCAGTGTCGGCCGGGTCTGTCGCTATGGGTCTGAGCTGAGGCGAAATGTCTTAGTGGAGGTGAACCAGAAGGAAAGCAGATGTGGCCCTTCCCTTTCTCCTGTCAGCCGCGAAAAGGCAGGACCTGACCAGTGACTGTCACCCCTCCCCAGCTGCAGGCTCTAATGCTGCCTCTCCAAGGAACAAACCACCCAGATTAACCCAAGAAGATTCAACATCGTCACAGTGGCCTTCCTCCTTGTGAATTTTAAGAGCAAAAGGCCATTTCAATCTAAAGTTGAAAGGCTGCAAATGGAGATTGGTTCTAAGAGTAGCTGGGTTTTTGTTGTTGTTGTTTTTCAATTTCTATGGGAAAAAAAACAGACAGCTATCCCAGTGCAGTGGCCCACACCTAAATTCCCATCTTCTGAGGAGGCTGAGGCAGGAGGATGGCAATTTCCAGGCCAGCCAGGGCAAATTAGTATGACTCTGTCTCAAAAAATAAATAACTAAACAATAACAAAGAGGTGAGGATATATAGGGGGGTTCTCTCTCTCTCAGCTTAATTATGGTACAGAAAAAAAAAGGCAAATAAAAATTGGAAGTCTTTGGGTACAATATCTCTGGAAATTCGGTAGTTCATATAGTAAACTGTTTTGACATAAACAGTTTTCTTTGGCAATTAGAGACTGGGGTTTTCTCTTTCCCAACAACATGAGATGTAATGGCACATTTATTGCTTTGGCAACGGTGGTGACAGATTTCACCAGCGCAAGCAGAAATAGCACAAAGAGGGCAGTCTGATGGGTGACCAGGAGCATAAGATGACCTGCAACAGAGCTTGGGATGCACTGCAGACCCTCAGCCACTCCATGGAAGGTGAGAGTGGTTTGTTTCTAAAGAGCATATTTGTGAAGCGACAGGGAATTACCAAGGATGATATACTTCTAAACATACAAACCAGTATGCCTTAAGAAATATCAGTCATTGATGTTAAATTTTATATTACCTCATAACTCTAATTAAAGATTTCTTAAAGTCCCAATTTACATTGCAAAAGTGACCTGATAAATGGTATAAATACATAATTACTATCATCCTTAACTATTTTACATTATTCTTGAGTGTTCTAAACAACCTTGTTTTAAACCTTTAATCTTCAATTTTACTCAGGTATTCAGAATCTTAATAAAAAATAGTCGACATCGTTATAACTCAGATTGTAGAAGCTATATTTTTAAAAATCTATAATAAAAGCTTTTCGTGTCTTTGGTTGAGGACAATTTCAAGTCCATAATGTTTTTGAGACAAAATTTTTAGCAAGAACAATAACGCTTGAGATTATTTAATTAACACTTGCACATTTTTTGACATATTCAAGGATAGACATGCTGACACCATTATTGTTGCAGAATTTAGTAACCAATAGAATTTGGTGTTACTTATGCAAACAGTTCTGTTCTTTGCACTCTGACATACTAAACACAATTTTAGCTCATGGAAAAGGACTGTTGAATATAATTTCGTTTTCACTTTCCATCCTAGTAAGCTAAGTATGAAAGCTATTTGTATGTCACATAGAGCAAATAGAAACTATCTGCAAAGGTTATTCATAGGCCAAAAATGATACTGGAAAAATATGTATATGGAAAGATAATGCAAGACAGTGAAAACAATAGCTGATATCTGAAGTGAGGAATAAGTAGAGCTGTGGATTTAGCTCAGTGGTTAGAGCACTTGCCTAGCAAGCACAAGGCCCTGAGTTCGATCCCTGGAACAACAACAAAAAAAAAAGAATAAGTAAAAGTTTTTTTCTTTTTCACTGATTCTATTGAAGCAAGTACCGTGTGAAGAATCCTGCAAGGGAAGCTGCTATTTCCTATCATAGCACTGAATTCATGTTCAAATTTCGACAAAGAAGAAAATAGAATTTTCTGATGAGGTCGGGTGTTTCTGTGATTGCATTTGACCCTGAAATATAAATATACTCAAAGAGGAAAAAAAGGGAAGACCAAGCACCATATACTTAATGCTGTTATAGAATGTGATGATATGTATGCATAGAATTTCATTCTGCAAACAGAATTTTTGAAGCTGAAATATGATCTTTGCCGTGCTAATTATACATAATTTTCCAAGAAATTATTGCAGTATTTTTGTGCATCTCTGCCTACGTAAGACACAGTCCCCTGGATGCTAGAGCAGTGCTTTGTCCTCGCATCTCAAGCACAGATAGAATGGCTAGCGTGGATTCAGTAGATCTGCTGAGTGAATAAATCCTCTGGCCAGAAACCACATAGCATGAAGAGCCATATTACAAACTAGTGGGCTTTTGAAGTATATTATAATTAGAGGTGTCAATATAATGGGAAAATGTATTTGAAGTTAAAACAAGTAATAATGAAAAGATCTAGATCCAAATCCTAGCTAACAAGTTATTGCTCTGCAGTCTAGAGCTACCTGTTGTGTCTTCAATGGAAAAGGCGGGGGGTGTAAAGGTGAAAAAGGGTGAAAACTAACCATATAAGAAAACTCCAAGGAGATCACTGACTTTCAGACTACGTTTCTATCATCCAAAAAATATATTTTAAATTCTTACTACGTGCTACACCCTATTCATAGGCAATAGAATTGCAGAAGGAAGGCTTCCTGCTGGAAGTGAGCGTATGTTCTACAGAAAACATAGATGCTGCATTCCATATCAAGGGGCTACTTTTGCACCTTAACCATGCTGTAGAGTATCCTGTATATTAGACAATTTTGTGTTAATACTAGGAAAATAATTTGATGCACACTATCACATAAATTGCGATATAGAGAATAAGTAGTACAAAAGAAAGCATTTAAGGTGAAAATGCTGCCATTCTAGATGAGAAGATGACACATGAACAGCAGAAACTCGAAATGAAAAATCCTGAGGAAAGACTCGGTTTATTTCTTCAAGAAAAAATAAACTGTGTGAAACAGCGTGTGGTGAGGGGAAGAAGGGATGGAGAGTGAGTGAGCTGAGTTCATATTCTAGAAGGGCTTTCCCTGCTCTGGAACATGGGAACATGGCAGTCTGGAGGTAGGTATTTGAGAGTCATCATCGCATAAATATCAGCTGAAGTAAACAAAGAAGGAAAATCCTCAGTGACTGAGCCTAGCAACCTCTCTGGTATTTGGAGTCTGGGATTAAGACAGTTAAATCGTGACTAGCGAGGCAGGAGGAAGGGGACCACATGCCTCACACAAGCAAGTATCTGAAGAAGGGTGAGTGACCGTCTGTGTGAGATGTCAATGCAAGAGTGAGGAAGGCGAAGGCTGAAAATCGTCCTTGGGAAGCGGTGCCCTTCACAGCAATAGTTTAGTGGAGGGACAGAGGAAGGAGCTTGGCTATCCTGACTCTAAAGAAATTTTTTTTTAAAAAAGGACTTTGGGGCAGAGAGTATGGGGAATAAAGAAACGGAGCTACTGAAGGAAGAGACTATGGGAAAGGGAAATTTTGTCTTTTAGAATGGAAGATATATTATTATAGTTGTCAGACAGCAGGCTTGGATGGACAGAGATTGTGATGGGAAGTGTGCTCCAGAAAGAGCTAAAGCTGTATTGGGTGCTGAGGCAGAGTTGGCGACTAAGAGCCATATTGTCCGTGATCTAATCAAGTTTACAGTCTCAGTTTTTAAACCCTAAATGCCACAGAAAACACTTCATATTAGCAATATTGATATGGTAAGAGAAGAAATCATTGTGTGCTGTTTGACAGTCACAGCTGGTAGTAGACTATGGAAGATCCTAAGGTCAAGAAGTGCTTGTAGTTCTTCTCAAACCAGTGTTCCTCAGAACCAGTCATGAGCAATGAGTTGTTGGTAAATATTTAGCCCAGTTGTCTGGGGAGAAAACACTCTGATTTAAATGACTGCCTATTGTTGGGTGTAAATACTCTTACCATGACTGATTTCAAGCTACCCACTCTTAAGCCACCAACTTGTAAACTTCCTCACAGACCACCAGGAGAAGGCTCCAGCATACTGCTGCCAGTCACCATTTCAAAGTTACAACCCCTCCATCAAAGATAGGAAGCTCCTTGAAGAAAGGAAATGCATCTGATCTGTCTGTCTCTTCTAAAACTGAGCCCACTGATTTACTAACACACACTACATATTTGGTAAAGGAAGGAAGGACAGACACACTGTGATCAATATCTGGTATAATGACATCAGTGATCCACCTTGCTTGAACACACTCCCCAATCTCCTTGCTTGACTCTTTGTCTCGTGTTTTAGCTTAATTGTCACATTATTAGAAAGGCCTGTTTACTGGATCTAACCAAGTAAATCCCCCAGAATGATTTCATATCTCTGAGTTGTTTCTGTTTTCACAGCCTTCGGCATCTATCATCTTTCCTCCTCTGTTATTTACTTACCTGTCTCCCCCATTATTACAATCTCAGAGGACAACAAAAACACTGTCAACTTGATTCCCACCACATAAGTAGCCTTCAGAACAGTTCCTGAGCCATAATACACACTTCATGAAAGCACTTCAAATAAACAAACGTCTTACATGCAAGCCATTTAACAAAATGCTTACTCTTAATGACAATGTATGTCGACACCTCCATATCATTTTACTTTATTTTGCGTTTTTAAACATTATCCAGTGAGAAAGTTAACAATGCTAACATGTTCACCGGCTTTGTTTTCTACATATGGTTATCACAGCCATTTTGAAAATGTGTAATGCTATCTGCAACAGTTATGTATTCTAGAGTATCTGTCATGTTCTTTGTGATTTTTATCTAAATTAATGTAGAAACACTAACAGTCCTACACACAGTAAGATGGTAGCAAATAACAGATGACAAAAGCTTATAACTCATCCTGTCAATACTGATGAGAGAGTTTCTGGGACAGAGCAATACTGAACTCTGCTTTCCTGTTTCCCACCACAGCATCACACAGCCTTGCACACCTGCTTTTGTGCACCTTGCTGGTGCTGCACAGTCTACGTGCAACATCATCTTCAGAGACTCCACCTGTCAAAAGTCTACTCCTGATGAATTCCACTCCACTGTGCTCTGGTTGTGAAGTGTTTCTTGTTTCCATACGGGCAGCTGGCAGGGAGCCTGAAGGTCCAAGAGTCCAGGAGTCCTTCCTAGGACAGACTGTGCCTCCCGCACCTTGCAGCCTCCTGCATGTATTTTCTTCTTCATTCAGGTCCTGCATTTATATCTCTTGGGGCACTTGTTAAGATTTATATTTTATTGTCGCTATTATGGTTATCTGTCTAGCTATCTTGGATATGCATATTTATATGGGTTTCTGTTTAACACAGTCATCTTTGGTTTTCATTCACATCATAATGTAATTTTCAGTCATGTCCTTGTGTAGCATTTCACCCCTGAATCTGAGAGATTCTCATCAGCATCTCACGCTAGGGAGTAGGGCACGCTGAGAGGCACGTCTTCCTCAGTGAGCTAGTCAGATGTACTGCCTCAGTCCAGAGCCAGCCTTGGGTCACCGGGAAGTTGGCCTATTGAACAGAACACTTTCTTTCTTTTTCTTTTTTTTTTTTGGTTTTAGTTTTATTGGTACATGTTTGCAGTACATACTGATTACATTCATTGTGCTGAGTTGGTACTTACGCATGCTACATCTTAATCCTTTTTATGTCCCCTTCCTCCCCCACATAGCATAACACTTTCTGCTTTACAAACACTAATTCAGCATTTTGAAGTAAAATTTGTTTTCACAATTTTTGTGTATGTGTGTGTATAGACTTAAACATAGTACAACTGTTTTGCTCACTGGTATACCAACCTAAGGAAAAGTCTTTTCATGTCAGTAGGCAGCAGGCCTGTACATGATAATTTAGAGTTGGGTCCTTCCAGCCTTGCCTGACAGCTGTGGAAGTCCCACGAACATAACTACCCTTCAGAAAAGCAAGAGCTGGCCATTCACTCAAACTTCCAAAACAACATTAAACCACACTGGCAAAATAGAACCTTATCTTATTATTTCAATGAGAATAAAACCAAAGCCTGTTCTGTGGCATATTATTCATGGATTATTAACAAGAAATTGAACAAGTGGATTCTGTTTCCATTAGTTTGAAAAATGCTGGTTTAAACAAGAAATCTGGTCTGTGTTACTGATAGACTTCTTATTGCCTAAAACTGCTATGAAATGGTTAGAAGAAAAGGTTGTGGAAGCGTTTCCAGACTTTGGAATCAGCAAGAGTTTTTTTGACAATACCCCCATAAGCACAGAAAAACGAAAAGCAAAAATAGGTAAGTGGGACTACGTCAAGCTAAAAATCCTTTACCTAACAAAGAAAACAATTAACAGAATGAAAAGACAACTTACAGAATGGGAGAATATATTTGCAAACTGTACAAGAATGTAATGAGGAGTTGATATCCAGAATATATAAAGAACTCCAAATACTCATTAGCAATAATAATGACAGGAATAATAATAATAATAATAATCACCTGATTAAAATATGGGCAAACCTAAATAGAGACTTTTCAAAGAAGACATTCAAATGGCCAACAGATAAATTTTAAAAATGCTCCATATCACTAATCATCAGGCAAATGTAAATAAAACAACAATGAGATTTCACCTCACTCCAAGAAGAAAGGCGGATTTCAAAAAGACTAAAGATAAAAAGTGCTGATATGGATGTAAGGAAAAGGGGACCCTTGCACACTGTTGGTGGGAATGTAAATCAAGCACAGCTGTGATAAAAAAAAAAAGCACTATGGAGGTTCCTCAAAACATTAATAATAAAACTACCATAAGATCCAGCAAGTCTGTTACAGGCATTTTTCCCAAGGAAACGAAATCAATATATCGGAAAGCACTACTGGCAACAGCTGAGGAACAGAAAGAACCTAAGTGTCCATTGACTGATGAATGGATAAGAAAAACATACTTATGAAAGATGGAACACAATACTATCCAGCCGTAAAAGGAATGAAGTCTTGTCATTTGCAAAAGCATGGATAGAGCTAGGCATGATCATGGTAAGTGAAAAAGAGCCAGGCAGAAAGACAAGACCTGCACTCGTCTTGGTCTTAGGTGGAATCTAGAGGCACTATCTCCTGGAAGTGACACCAAGGCCTGGGGAGTTGTGGGAGGGATAAGCAGGGAAAGGCTGGTCAAGGGTACTAAGTTGCGGGTAGAAGTAAGAAGTTCCGGTATACTCTTGCACAGCAGAGTGAATACAGAAAACAGTGAAATACAGTGCACTTCAAAAAAGCTAGAAGGAAGGAATTTGAAAGTTTTCAGCATAAGGAAATGATAAATGACGAAACAGATATATTTAATTTGACTTAAACATTACACAACAGATACTTGTATGAAAACCCTACATTGCCTCACTAATAAGCAGTGCATTAGCTACTTTTCTAGAGTCAATGGTTTGCATGAGAACTGACTCAATACAGAACATTTACAAGTTACAACATTCACACACAAGCCAAATTCAGGAAGAATGCAGAGCATCTATCTGTGCGCTGGAGACTGGAAAGATCCAAACAAGGGCTGCGAGCCCACAGCAATGTCCCATGTAAGTCCCTATCTGCCATAAAAGGCTGAAGAATCTGTACGGGAGCCAGGATACGATGCTCACAGTGGAGATGAAGACCAGAGCCCCCATGAAGTGAACAGCAGCCAAACCCAAGGACAGCAAGGCCCCGAGCTCCTTCTGCGATGAGAACCGCAGAGTTCCCCTCGGAAGAACCAGCCGCAGCAGAGCTTCTCCTGAGAAACAGCAAACCGCTGTCTTCCGCTGCCCTTCTCCTTCATGCTGCGCTGGCAGTAATCTTCAGGTGGATCGTCTCCGCCCAGAACCACACAGACTCATTCCAGCCACGTGTTCCTGCTCAAGTTGGCCACAGCAGTCCACCACAAGTAGAATTTTTTTATCATTTAAAAATCATGTTCAATTAAACATAAAATACCATAAATTGAATATTACCAAGAAAATGTTGCCTTTCCCAAATTTTTTGGACATGACGTTTCCTTTATTTAAGCTACCTTGTAAAAAGAATTAAGTTGTGTTCTGTGCATGTACTAATCCCCAGTATGAAAGTAATCATTATGTACCAATAAAAAACAAGCTACAATGTCCAAAACTACTATAAATGAGCAATAACATGGAGAAGAGTTGTCCAGCCGTGCTTTCAGTACCCATCTGGCTACTGTTTAAAGTAATTTTTTTAGTACTATATTCAGAGTTGTCCGTTCTTTTTTAGGAGTTTTTTTTTCCTTCAAATAATGAACAGTGAACGCAGTCACAAAAGGCATAAATTAGTGATATTATCAGGTATCTATTCTTCTCTAATCTTATTCTGAATGATGTATGCAACTGGTAATATTGCTTATACTATACTATCTTTTAATTTCTACAAGTAATTCTGCTATTGGAGTGAAGCTATTGAAATGTGATAAACATTTGTCTAGAATTCTTGCATCACGCAAGTATAATTGCCTTATATTTTTCTCTTCTGTACTATTGTCAGTTTTTAGTACCATGATAATACTACTTTAAGCAAATGGTCAGTGTCTACACACTGTATTTAATCTGCTTGAAGTATTTTCACTGTATTGAAATTTTAAAGACTGTCCCATAATGGACCTGGAGCTATCTTTATCTGTAATTCCTCGAAAATTTTTTCAACTGTTTGCATGGTTATCTATTCGCTGTTTTCTTTGCTTCATATTTTGCTGCATGTTGATTCCTTTTTTTATAATTTTTATGTCTGTTTACACATCTCAAATTAATGAGAAAAAACTATCACGTGGTTTACCTCTCACTGTAACAAATCTATAGTTTTGGTGTTGTTTTGTCTTTGTTTTTTTGAGACAGGGTCTTACTACATAGTTCAGGCTGGTCTTGAACTCACTGTGTAGTCCAGGTTGGCTTCAAAATTGTAGGGATGCTCCTGCCTCAGCCCCCAAGTGTTGAGATTACAGGTGTGCGTCGCCATGCCCAGCTCCGATAGTTGTTGTATTTTATCCTTTCCACTTTCTTCCCCTCTAGTTTTCTCTTAATTTCATTATAACTCCCACTGGCTTTTGTTATTTTACTAGTATTTTTTTCAAAAAAATTTTTTTTTAATTTTTTTATTATTTTTTACCAAGAACATGTATTGGTACATTGTATACATAATGATCATAATCAACATGGTTATTTTGTACCTGTACATGATACATCTTGGTTTTCCCCCCGCTTCCCCCCTTCCCCTCCCCTCCCTTCCATTCACCCACCCCTCCCTATTTGCAACAAGTGTAACTACACTTTACCATTTTTTCCCCTTTCATCTTATTTTTCTTTTAAGCTTCTTCTTTATCCCCCTTTTCCCTATCTAGTTCTCTCTTTTGAATACAATAACTATTCTACCCCTTTGTCCTTATTTACACTTATGGTTTCTCATATCAGAGAAACAATTCGACGTGTACTAATAAGTGTCTGATTTATTTCACTTAATAGTATGTTCTCCAGGAACATCCATTTATATACAAATGACTCTAGATTATCCTTTTTTATGGCAGTGTAGTATTCCATTGTGTATTTGGGTTTATGCATCTTTTTATTTTTCTGTTGGCTATTTTTTTGTCTTTTTTTAGTATGTGAAATGTTTCTTTGCCTCTACACTTTATTACAGTTACAGAAAACAAATGCTTCGCACATTTTCAGGGCAGCCTAAGTTTTAAAGCTCACTTTCTATATTTTTTGGTTTCTGATTTTTATACAGTAATTATAATTTAATTACTTTAATATTCTCCAGAAATTTTAGACATTTAAATATTTTAAATTTTATAATAGAAATATTTAACTTTGGGGAAAAAGCTTTAATCTATGTTTTCTAATTATTAATACCAAGTATAGCACAATTTTGACCACAACTCGTATTTCAGAGTTATTCGAGATTCCATTATTTTAGCTATCTCTCTGCATTCTAAAAATTTCAAACGATGAGATTTATTATCCTCATTAGGTTATTTAACTAAATAAAATACATTTTTATTACTCAAGTATATTATCATATCACTTAGCATTTCAGTGGTGAAAGAAAGAAAATAAAAGAATTCTCTTAATTCCTGGGTAAGTCCTCTCAGACAAAGCCCGTTATTGAGAACACCATGACATATTTTGTTTTATGGATTTTTTTAACATTTTTATTTTGGATTACGTTAGTTTTCAACTGCTGGTATAAAAATCACCACAAACTTAGTGGCTTAGAACAGCAGAAATGTACTATTTTCCATTTATGCAGGTCAGTAGAAGAAAATGGGTCTTATTGGGCTAACATAAAGGTGTTGGCAGGGCAGCAATGTTTCTGTTAGTTCCACGGGAAAATCTATTTTTTCATTCTTTTCTAGATTCTCTGAGCCCTGAGCATTCCTTGGCTTGTGACCACTTTCTTCCATCTTGAAAGTCAGCACCAAATGCTCAAGTTCTTCTCACATTAGGCTGACATCCTCTCCTTCCATCTCTTACTTAAGGATGCTCGTAATTACACAGAGCCCAGCTGCATAATCCAAGACAATCTTCTCACCTTACCAACTGATTGGCACCCTTACTTTCTTATGTAACCTTTGTTTCCTTTGTCATGTAGCATATTGTGATGGTTAATTGTGACCCTTGAGTTGAATGGATTAAGAAATGCCTAGTGGATTAGTGGAGTTCAGTTTTGGATGTGTCTGGATGAGGGACATGTAAAGTGCAAAGTGAGGAGGAAGACCCAACCTGGATGTAGGTGGCACCAACTAACAGGCTTATGACTTGGATGGACTAAAAAGGGAAAAGAGAAACAAAGTCTTCCCCCTTTTTGCTTCTTTGGAGTAGCTCAAGTCTTCGCCATCTCCTTTGGACACTCGTCTCCACTTCCTTCAGGCTGCCGGAACAGACTCTTCAGTCTTC
This sequence comes from Hystrix cristata, assembly GCA_004026905.1. Taxonomy (NCBI): domain Eukaryota; kingdom Metazoa; phylum Chordata; class Mammalia; order Rodentia; family Hystricidae; genus Hystrix; species Hystrix cristata. Next base: position 68,508 of record PVJO010009152.1, read on the forward strand.
CCACACAGGCCCTTCAGCTTTTCTACACAGACTTGTGCAGGACTCTGCAGTGAGTATTACGCTTCTGACTTTTGATTACATCCTCCGGCTTCTTCCACATGGCAGCCATTTCACTTTCTTCCACCCTTGACTCTGCAGGTGGCCATCACAAGCCTACCTCAGAAATCCTTTACATATCTCATATATAGTCAGTTCCTCTAGTGAATGCTAACTGAAGCAATAATATATTCACAAGTTTCCGAATTAGGACTTAGCCACCTCTGAGAGGCCATTATTCCACCAAATGCAAGAATCAAATTATGCAGAAAGTTAAATAAACTGAATTGAATTTTGTTACAGAGGAGTTGAGGTCATCTTAATCATCCTTATGTCTGCAGTGCCTGAAGGACAAGGTCATGCGTTTGTTGGAGAGCTAGAATGTGCGCTCAGGGATTTTTTTCAGCCTTTACTAAGGTGCCTTGTCACTTCCTTACTTAGTGATTAAGAACATGGGCTCTGAAACCAGACTACTAGCACCACCAGTTCTTTGACTTTGTTATATGCCTTAGCATCACAGTTTCCTCATCTGAAAAATGGTGATGATGAAATATCTATCAACCTTGCATAAGTTGTTAGGGAAGCCAGATGAGACACCTCATAGCTTCTAGAAGGATGACTGCTACATGTATCAGGTACCAGGAAAAAAAGCACAGGTTCCTGACTTGCTTCAAAGGCTATTTATTCCCCTCACACACACACTATTTGTCTGGAGAACACAGAGATGTCATCAGGAATGGGGCGAAACAAGCTTTCTTAATTTGGATCTGATCCTAATATGATTTTTCAGGGTAGAAAAGGCAAATCCTGCCCTGTGATCATTCAAATCCAAAGTATCCAAAGATCTTCCTGGATCTCTTCAACCTTGCCTTTTTTGGACAAAATGGGTATTTTGTTTGTTTGTTTGTTTAGTTTCTTCTCCAAACTTAGGCCAATAGGATTACATATTCTCATCTATAAAACATAGATGAACTTGATATCAAAAGTGACCAGTCAAGATCCATGGAATTCCTATATTGTTACCTAACAATGGCATTTTCAACTGCAGTAATACAAAGAACTGTTCTTTGCTCATGCGGGATATTTCTTTGCCTAATAAAATAGCCAGAACCCCAGAGCCCATGTGTTTCTCCAGTCTGCACTATGACCACAAAGCCCTCATTAAATGGCCCAGACCCCGAATCCTGCTGTCCACACCACTAACCTCCACCCCACCCGTGCTGCTCTGCCTGCTCCCTGTGGCCACCCACTCTGCCGCCTTTCCTGTTTCTAACGGGCAGTTCAACTACTACTCACCTCTCCTTGTTGCACAGACTCTCTGTGTGAACTCCTGGTTTCCTCTGTAGGTGGCATTCCCAGTATTGGACCTGCGGTCTTTCTGGCTGCAGAAAAGTGGTATTGATGTTCTCTCTGGAAACTTAAAGTATAACCCAGGCCCCAGCCCTGATGTACAGGGTCCGGCAGGGGTTAGACTCCTGGCCTCCTACTAGAAATGACTGTCTAGCATCTGAGCAGAGCTATTCTTGAATGTGGAATCTTTCTATGAGACTTTAATATTGACCACTTTTGCACTGGCACATGCAATAAATAGTTCCTATTTAAGGCAACATAAATTTATTCTTATGTTATGCTTGCTCATTGGATCAAATTCAGCAAACTTGATGAAAATCGTAATTATTAAAAATTTGGTTGCTTGTTTTCCAGTCTGATAATGAAGTTAAGTTCTTGATAAAAAAAAATATATATATATGTATATTTCTACCATGGAGTACTTTTCTACAGATGGGGTTTTATTTCCGTTTTGCTTCAAACCCTAACAGTCATTAGGGCTCTCTTACTTCATCCCTTCTTTTATCTTTCCTTCTCTCTACTATAAAATGACCAAGGGCTGGCAACAGTAGGCAGAGCAGAAACTATTGTCCTACCACTCCCCTGGGTGCTTCACTGTCTTAGGGACTCTGTTCTTTGTTTCCTGAAATTCCCTCTGTCCCAGCTGCTCGGTACACCCTGCCCAGCTTAATGCTATACCCAGTCCAGAGAAAACTGTGTGGCTGCCTATTGTGCTTTGACTGGAATCTGGGTGGTCTAAAGAAATTCTTTGCCTTTTGCTAAACCAATTCATCCAGAGAGTTTGTTAGCGATAGGTTCTCAAGTATGGCTCTAAGAGAGCGGTTAGGTGTACAGGAAAGGTGACACAAGGAAAGCACCATGTGAAAGGCTGGCATTTGATTACAAGGCTACTCAAATTTGGCGAAGCTGGATTGCCTACCATATCTTTTTATTCAGTGTCACATATTTTCTGGTTTTCTATATATACATTTTGCCATTTTTGTCTGAAATTTGTCTTTAAAACTTAGGGCCCCAGAAAGTGAATTTTA
>PVJO010009153.1:0-70905 GCA_004026905.1 Hystrix cristata
ATCGGGTTATGACAAAACAGCACATTCTTTACTGACCACCCTTTAGTGACCACCCTGCAGTTGAGGTCGAGCTGCCCTTACAGTAAACTGCTGCTCTTTATCAGGTTATGACAGAATAGCTCTAACAGACATAACATGGAACGTTCTTTTCAGGCCACTCAGCCACTTAGCATTCTTTGCAGACCACCCAGCACTCGAGTTCGAATGGCTCTTTCACCAGAAGGATTCTGCAGGTGGTGTCACTGTGAGGAGCTACAGAGTCTCCCGTTGGAGGACAAGGGTGCTGTCTTCGTGGTGATCTCTAGGAACGCAGGAGAGGGTGGAAAAGCTTACCCAGCTACCTGATACCTACCGCCAGACTTTCTCTGGGCCAGTGGTGCTGGCCACTTTTGTTCTTGAATGCTCAGTCATGTGGACAGTTCTGGGTTAGCTCCATTTTTCTTCTGTGGGGTCATTATGGCCACGTGGCTCTCCAAGAATTGCCACTGGTCCTCTTTCTCTGAGGACTCACACCTCGGGTTGTTCTTGGTGCGTTTCTTGGTCGGTGTCTCTGCTCCTCTGTAAGTCTGTGCTCTTCACGCCACGGCCAGGTGGCTGGCCCCTCTTTCGAGCTCTAAGTGCCGTGCGCTTCCTCTGAAAGGCCCTCAAACAGAGCCCTCCCTATGGTTGAGCTCAGAGGCCGTTTGAATGAAAGGAAACCTTTGAAAGTGCCCTTTCCTCACGTCCAGCCTGTGCAAAGCAGACTTCTGACTGCAGCTTTTCCATGACCCTTGTCCTCCTTGGCCTGCAGAGGAGGACCGACCTTGCCCTGTGTTCCTGTGTACGGCTCCCAGTGCCTCATGCCCCAGTCAGTCCCGGGTCGGGCAGGGGCCAGGGCTGAGCAGACGGGCGCGCTTGGGCCATTTTCCTGGCTCTGGACACTGACCATGTTTCAGTGACAGTGTGAAGGACTGGAGTCGATGCTGGCGAGAAACCAGCCCTTGTGCGGCCTTGAGCAATCACTCAATCTCTAGAGCACAGTTTCCCTATTGAATATTAGCAATAAGAATCATGACTCATAGAGTTGATCAGATAATGTAGGTAAACATCTAGCATAGATCCACACATAGTAAGTGTCATAACTGAATAGCATCCTCCAAAATTCATGTCTCCTCAGAACCTCAGGATGTGACCTTATTTGGAGATAGGGTCTCTAAAGATGTCATTAAGGTGAGTTTCAAGATGAGATCATACTGGATTAGGTGGGCCCTAAATCCAGTGACAGTGTCCCCATAAGACAAAAGAGGATACACAGGAACAGAGAAGGAAGCCACATGAAGATGGAGGCAGAGATGGGAGTGAAGCTGCCACAAGCCAAGGAGTGCCAGGAGCCCTGCGGCACACGACTCCTCACCACCCGAGCCACCTCCCACCTGCAATTCTTGGAACCCATCAGCTGCTCCCAGCTCCCATCTCCACTGAGGGCAGCCTTCACTCCCTTCAGCGTCACCTCCTCTTTTTACCTCACATGCCCCACACTGTCTCCTCCCACACCATCTTCTCTGTCCGATCCACCCTTGGCTTTCCCCTGCATGGTGACAATTACCTCCTCACCTGCTCACTGCCCAGCCTGGCCCTTACAGTCTGTTCCCAACATGGCATTCCCACTTAACACCACCCTGATGCACCTCTCACTTGGTGGGGAACTTGTGCTTTTTTGTTCAACTACGTCCACACCCGCCCTTTTATTTTTACTCCCTAAATTGCCCCAGGTTGAACTTGACCTGTGATCCTCCTGCCTCAGTCTCCCAGAGCTGGGATGGCAGGTAGGGGCCACCATGCCTGATCTCTCATGCTTTTTCTGACTGAGACTCTTGCTGTCCTTCTCCCCAGTTTCTCAGTCAGTCCAGGTCCAGTGAGGGACGGGAGTGTCCCTGGCAGGACGCTGACTTCTTGAGGAGCTGCGCCTGCTGGCAGTACCGTGGAGCAGGACCGGTGAGGAAGACTTTACTGCAGCAGGGGAGAACCAAGCAGCTGGTCCTGGGACAGAGTTGGGGGGTGCGGTCAGAGGGGCGTTCACTGGCCCTAACCCCCTTGGCTGCCCCAGGCACACCGGCACAGGTGCCAACAGAGGTTCTGTGCCGTTTTCTGGGCTGCAAGGGTCTAGGGTCTAGGGTCTTCCGGAGCTGAGAGTGTGTTTTGATCTCTTTGAGTTTTCTCCAACAGATACACAGTGGCACCTTCTTGGCTTCTCAGCAGTGTCCCCAGAAACAGAGCTGGCTGGCTCCAGATTCTTCTTAAATGGTGAGTCCAGAGCTTTCTAGGACTAACTTGGTTATAGTAAAGGAAATAAAGTTTGCTGCCTCTTTCTGATCACTGTGGGTCCGATCCCAAGCTGCTGTCTAGGTCAGTTTATGGGTCTCAGGAGCCGTGGGGCATCAACCTTCTCCTAGTTCCTGTTACTCCTGCCATCTTCAAGGTTTTCATTCTGAAAACATTGCCCCCCCCACCTTGGACTGAGGAAACTGGCAGGCTGAAAAGTCTTGAATCTGCCCCTGGGCTACCTTCAGTAGCAGCTCCTCCCCAACCAGGGAGAAACCAGGCCCTGGGCATGTGCCACAGTGATGGAGGCCTCAGCCTGTGCCCACCTTCTCCTGGAGCAGCCTGCTGGCACTTCTGACTTCCTCCCTCTAGATCACTCCCCCTTACCACAGATGAACCCCAGAGTCAGGAGTGGCATGGGAGCTGATACTGCAGTCGCGGGGGAGCCAGACCTCCTGCACATCCATGAATCTCTGTTTTCCTGCAGACCATGGTAAGCTGTTTTAGTCTCTTTTCTGTTGCTATAACAAAATACCTGAGCCTAGATCCTTTATATGAAAAAAGGATTATTTAGTACACAGTTTCGGAGGTCCAAGAGCTTGATGCTGGTTTGGTGGAGGGACTCAGGGTTTAGTGGATGGCATCACAAAGGCAGGGCTGTGTACAAGAGTGATGACTGGTACATACAGAACAGGGATTCAGGGAAGGTGCCAGGTTACCTTCTACCAAACCCTTTCATGAGAACAAATCCAGTCCCATGAGACCTTCATTAATCTCTTCCAAGGGTGGCTGCCCCCTAACCTAATTACTTTCTACTAAACCTTTCTTCTTAAAGGTTCTACCACCTCAACACCACAGCACTGGGGCCCAAGCTTCCAGCACAGGAAACTTAGGGGGCGCACTCAAACCATATCCAGAACACTTGCCTGGTAGTCCCTGAGGACTACCAGGCAAGAAATAATATTGTCAGATTTGTCTTGTTCATAAAACCCCATCCAAGGTTTGATGGAGAATGGATGGTCATGGGGGCCAGTGGCAGGCTGAGGCAGGAGTCTCACTAAGGGCTGAGGAGGAAGTGGCCTTGATGGGGAAGAAGAGAGCCAGGAAGGATTTGGCAGTCTTTCGGATTTTTTTTTTTTTTTTTTTTAGTGATACTGGGGATTGATCCCAGGGCCTTTGCACTAAGCTTTGTCTCCAGCCCTTTTTAATTTTGTTTGTTTTGAGAAGAGGGTGTGTTTCACTAAGTCACTAAGTTCACTAAGTTGCCCAGGCTGGGCTCGAACTTGCAGGCCTCCTGGCTCACCCTCCAAGAGTGCTGGGATTATAAGTGTGCACCACATGCCTGGTTTAAGAGTCATATTCAGAGGTGAACAGAGATGAGAGGAGAGGAATCTGGCAGATTGGAGGTGTGGCAGGAAAGCTTTCACACATAGGCCCCCATGTGTTTACTGTGAGCATGGGATTCACATTTTCTCCCAGTAGGCCCACTTCTGGATTGGGGACCCCAACACCCGGACCCCAACACTCGGATTTTTGAGTCCCCATGCCTGGGGTCCAGAGAAGTCAAAGTAATAAAGCATTTCATCAGCCAGGCGTGATCTCTGATTTTTTTTTTTCCATATGAAAATCCTGCAGATGTCACTGATTGGCCACACAAGAGCTGTGACTCTCTAACTCCACGTAATGTGTAATTATAGCAACACAAGCATAAAATTACCAAGGACAAGGAGCTGCAAAGTAATTATACGATTCTTTGTTGCTTGGAGGTTTTTTTTTTCGTTTTAAGCTGATTCCATTAAAAGCACCCGTTTGGTGGGTGGGTGGAAAGAGCAGGTGGCAGATGCGCAAGAGGCTGAGAGAGGCTGATGGGAGAGTTCAGCCTCGCCATGGCCCCAAGGCAGAGGAAGAGGCCCGGGTTGAGGTAAGGGTGATCCGTGTGTTCCCTTCAGACCATTCTCCAGAGTCCCTCCAGCCCCCTTAGCACACAGGTTCGCTCCAGCTCCCCGGGGTGCGGGGGGGGGGGGTCCAGGGAGCTGGGACAGGAACTGGGAAAAAGCAGCTGGGGTGGGCATTCTCGGGAGTCTCTGGAATCACCAAGATGCAGTAAAACGCAGTGGAACCTATCGCACACATACTTTCTGGCACGAATCGACTCTGCACCACACACGCAGCTCTGCGTTCTAACTCCTCCATCATGCTGAATGCTGTACAGTGGCTCCCACTGCACTGGACACACGACCCCAGCCCTCTGCTCCATCCTGTCACATGCTTCCTGCAGGCCCCTCAGCTTCCATTGCAAATGCCTGGAGGCTGACATCAGAAGGGACCTTGGGCTTGCCATCCAGCCTCAGGATGGAATGATAGGATGTTCTTGCTCTGCCCGCTGCCCACTGTGTATTGTACCCTGTGGATGTGACGGTGGACAGGGCTGATCTGTACAACCTTCCCCAAACCCTGTCTGGTCCTGCGCAAGCCCTACCCTCCACCCTCAGTTCTCTTGGGCACTTTCCCCTTCCCATACTCACAGCTGCCTGACCCTTGCAGCTGCTCTGCCAGTGACAGTCCCACCGTGCCCCTGCTGGGCACTGCCTGCCCGCTGCATCTGCCTATTCAAGGGTGTGTGCATGGTAGGTGGCCTGAGAAGCTTATTGGCTGGAGTACTTTGGTGAAGTTGAGCTCGGCTCTGAGGCAGGCAGCCCAGAGAGAGGGCCGTGGCGTCCCCCTACTCTGCAGTGAGGCCGGTTGGCTGCAGGCCACTCCATGCCTCTGTGATCCACTGCCTGGGCCAACTCATGAACCCTGGCTGCCTTTGTGGGTCCTTGCATGGTTCTTCCATGAAATTGTCTGCCCACGCACCTGTCGTCTACTTATTAGAGCCATTAATAATGTGTGCTTGCTTAATGTCTTTCAAGGGTTTTGGGCAGCTCCCAGCATGAGTGTCATGGTAGGGTTCAGGGTCCTCCCCAGGACCCTGGAGGGGTCTCACTGCCCTGGGACTTTGCTGTGGCCAGCCACCCTCTCTTCTCAGAGTGCTGTGTCTTGTAAATGTCCTCAGACATGCATGCATTGCAGCCACTTTTGAAAGCTCCCTCCCTCATGCCCATTGTGGTTTAGATTACAGAGCAATTATCCCTCAGAGCAGCTGTGTAATTCTGAGGTCACATCCATTCGGCCCACTAATGGCGTCGGGCAGCCCCACACTTAGCAGAGCCCAGCAAGCAGAAATAGGCAGAGCCTCTCGCTGGGCCGGTCGCAGGGGTCACAGAGGACTGCGGGGCAAGCCTCTTGTTTCAGATCACTGGGTCCAAGGGGGATTTTCCTTTAACCTTTGTAGCCACTGCCTGGGGCAGGTTTGCTAGGGCTAGTGGATAAATTACTCTTTCTGCCCCTCAATTCTCTCACCTATTAAATGGGGATAATAATGTGTTTTATGGAATGTTGATAGGATTAAGTGGCTTAATGTGTGAAGCAGGCTTAGACTGGCACATAGTAAGAGGTAAAACAACAGTACTACTGGCTATTATATTTAGGGTGGCATGTTTCCTGTCTTCATGGACTTTATAGTCCAGGGTACATGGTTTCCTCAGGGCATCACCTCAGTTAGGTGCTAAAATTTAAGAGCCCCCTTCACCAGGTACCTCCAACAGTGGGATCCTAGGAGCTTGCTAAAGGATGTGATTGTAAATTAATCGTTGTTTAATACATTTCATGTGTGGTTAAGAAAAAATTAAATCTTAATTTTTATTTGATCAAACTAAAAAGCATGATCAAAGAATGCACCTGGTCAAACAAATTAAATAGTGCTAAAAAGTTGAATAAGAATTTCCTGACCTGTTTCCATCCAGTCTTCCTCCTTAAGGTATACTTTTGATTCTCTTTCCTATTGCTTCCAGTGTTTAATGTCATATCGCTACATAATTTTTACATATTTTAAACTATCGGTTTTACAGAAGATGAAGATTTTGGCTTTCCCTAACTTTCCCTCTCCTAGTCTCCCGAAATGGTTCAGTCATATTTTTCATTAGATCCTTTTTCTGTATTTTATATTGTGACTCTGGATATTATTCATGACTGAGCCAAATAATGGATCATGACAGTATTTTATTTCTTGTTCAATTTTTATTTTTCTTGGACTTAATAACTGCATTATTTTGTCATCTGTTTAGATTTGTCCTCATCTAGCTGGGAATATTATTGATAGAAAGTTTTTTCCTTGCTTTATTTTATACCTTGAATTTTCTGTTTTCCCCAAGTTTCATTTTTCCTGTTCATTTTGTTTTGGTGTCTCTCTTTTCTGTTGACAGCATTATCCCAAACCCTGATGATTCACACTTCATGGTAGAAGTGGAGGGCTCTCTGTGTGTAGGCGGTGGGGCCCTGAGGGTTTACCTGTCTCCAGGGCTATGGTGGAGGAGGCAGGTTTTTTCCTTGGAGACCGCATACGTCATGTCTCTGGGGTGCTTGGTTCCTCTTTAGGAAGAGCTTCTGGTCTCCTGCCTGGGAGTGTGGCCCTGTTTTGTGGTTACCTGGAGCTGGGCAGGGGCTGACTGTTCTGCTTTCAGTATGGCAGTCTTTGTTCCGTCCTCCTCTGTACAGTCCCACCTTGTGCTTGACTGGTGACTGTGGGGACCCCGCTCTGGTTCAGCAGTTTAGCATTCTGAGGGGTGAGGGAGAGCTGGTTGCCCGACTGGGATTAGGGCCTGGGAGTCTCAGTTCTGCTGAGGACTTGCAGAGGAGTTTCTTGCGCTCCCTCGCTTCACTTTTCCCTCATGTTCCAGTCTGACTGTTTGTGTCTACTTGTAACAGCAAGAGGGTAAATGCTTGCTTGCTGTCACCGTGCACAGACTTATTGTCTTAGGGGTCAACTTGCGGGGAAGGAGACCAGACACCACTCACAAAGATCAATTAAGTTATTTAATAACAATAAGGAAAGTAAGAGAAAAGGGGGAAACTCTAGGAAAATCATACCATCAATCCATCGTTTCTATCACTGGCAGTCTGCAGCACAGGAGTAGTTCAAGCAGAGATCTTAACTTTTGCTAAGAGAAGTAGCAGCCACGTGGGACGTGAGAAGAAAACAGCAGTTGTGGAGGCGCAACCGACGACGGCAGTGCCCATCAAAGCACAGAGACGTCCAGCAGCCTCAAGGGCATGAAGGACAAAAGAACAGAGAGAGAAAGATGAGAGAGAGAGAGAGAGAGAGAGAGAGAGAGAGAGAGAGAGGGAGAGAGCGCAAGCCAGACCTAGGTGCTGCGCCCATATTTATGCATGTTCTGACAAAAGAATGCCCCTCTTTGGGAAATGGGCCTGCATGACTTTACCTCAGGCATTCACCCCAGGTCTGGCTAGGAGTGCATATCAAAGTAAATTCTTTGTTGATAGTAAAACTGTTCCTGCAAGGTCAGCCAGACCTTGGAAGAACAGGCATGTGCACTGGGAAGGCTAGACCTTTAGCAGAACACAGGCATTTGAACCATCTCTCAAAACTATATAGTGAATCTTACACTATTCCACATGCGTTTGTTGAAATCTAGTCCCCAGTGTGATAGTAGTGTTGAGAGGTGGGGCCTTTAGGAGGTGATGATGTCATGAGGATGGGGCCCTCATCTGTGGGGATTAGTGCCCTGTAAATGGAAGCTGAGGAAGTGTGTTTACCCCTTTGTGTTAGGACAGGCTAGAAGGCACCATCTATGAGAAAGCAAGCTCTCCTCAGATACCACATTTGTTGCTACCTTGCTCTTGGACGTCGCAGGCATTAGAAATGTGAGCATCAAATTTCTCTTGTTTTTAAGTTGGTATTTTGTTAAAGCACCCCAAATAGAGACACTCGACTTCTGGTGAACCTGAGTTTCTGGCCCTGAGGGTTTCTGGACTTCTTCAAGGTCCATCTGCTGTCTTCACAGGCCAGCCTCTCCCTGGTGCTTTTAGGTTTGACCTTCTGCTCGCAGTTTGGTCACATCCATCTGCTTTTCCTTTCAGTTTTTATCTTTCTGAGTTACAAATTTTTTTTAGTTTCACTGAAGATGAAGTCTGTGTTTCTGATTTGTTTTCCTTTAATATTAGGGTGAATTTTTTAAAAAGTCAACAGAATCACCAATCATTATGGAAATGCAAATCAAAACCACCCATGAGGAGATATCACCTCGCACCTATCAGAACTGCTAGTGTCAAAAAGACAAGAGATAACAAGTGTTGATGAGGCTGAGGATAAAAGGGAACCCTTGTACACCGGTGGTGGGAATGTAAAGTAGCATTATGGAAAATAGGATACAGTTTCCTCAAAAAATTTTAAATAGAACTCCCATATGGGAGCTGAGGATGTAGCTCAGTGGTGGAGGACTTGACTAGCATGCACAAAGCGCCAGGATGAAACCAAAACGCTACAAAAATAAAATCGAACAAACAAAAACAGAACTATCTTTCGGTTTAGCGATCCCTCTTCTGGGTGCGCATCCAAGGAAATAGAATCACTCAAAGAGGTGTTTGCACTTTCATGCTTATTGGAGTACAGTGAACAACAGCCAAGATATGGAATCATCTTACCCCTCCATTAGTAGAGGAATGATAAATAAAATGTGATACAAACACACACGCGCACAAATGGGATATTATTAAGCCATAAAAAGAACCCGGGTGTGTAACTCTGCAGTGAAGTACTTGCCCAAGCATGCATGTGGCCGTGGGTTGAATTCCACTACAGGAATAAAAATGAAATCTTATCATTTGCAGCATCATGGATGAGCCTGGAGAGAATCTTGCTAAACAAAACAAGCCATGTAGAGAAAGACAAATAAACAGTGTATGGTATTGCTTTTTTTTTTAAATTTTTTTTATTATTTTTACCAAGAACATGTATTGGTACATTGTATACATAATGTTCATAATCAACATGGTTATTTTGTACCTGTACATGATACATCTTGGTTTTCCCCCCTCTTCCCCCCCTTCCCCTCCCCTCCCTTTCATGCTTATATGTAGAATTTTTTTAAAAAAGGAAGTCACTCATAAGAGACTTGGGTGATGCTTGCCAGGGGCTTTGGTTGGGGGAAATGGGAAGATGTTGGTCAACAGGTGCAAAATTTCTATTATAAGATGAAAAAGTTCTGAGGTGCTAGTGTGCCCCATAGTTAATAATAGTAGTAATAATAATAATTATGTGACCACAGTTAGTAACTGTACTGTGTACTTGAAATGTGCTCGGCATAGATCTTAAGTGTTCTCACCAAAAAGAAAAGAATATACCTATGTAAAGTGACAGATGTGTTATTTAATTTGATTGTGGTAATCATTTTACAATGTGTTTGTATTTCAAATCACCATTTTGTGTACTTTACGTACAATTTCTTTTGTCAATTACACTTCCATAAAGCTGCAAAAAGGAAGTTGAGAAATGTCTGACATCTTGAAACTAGTTGAAAACTGTATCAAGTGGAGATTGCTGAGAGATATATGATCCTTCTGCAAAATCTAAATAATCTCAAATATCCTGAATTGAGCCAAAGCTGCAGGGAAGCTCCTACTGCATTGGATTCCTGAGTTACTGACCATAGTATTGGTGTGATGCCACAGGTTTGTATTCATTCCCCAGGAACTCACTGTGTGTCATGAGGACATTGGCCATTACATTCAACATTGTCCTCTTGTAACCATCCACAGGAGCATTTCTTGGTCTTAATCTTTGTGTACACTCTAGTTATTTCTTTAGAGAGTAGTTAATTGCTTTTATTTTTTGGTCTGGGTAAATTTCCCTTTTCACATTGGCTTCTAGATAGCTCAGAGTACAACTTTTGGTTTGGCATTACAAACATATAGAATGGTTTTGTGTTCTAGCCTAATTTTTGTCAGCATTTTATCCTTTACCTTTGTTTGTCTTTGTGTTTCTTCTTTCTCATTCATTCTCAATTTGTATTGTATGTCTCTATCTTACCTGTCGGTGGGCAATGGTTTTAGAACTTTTCTGTCAAGGAGTTGTTGAGGTAAATAAGTAGATTGTTACTAGGAATTAAGGAATGTACAAATAGTTGGTGTCAATATTGTTTAGTATGTACCCATTTTAGTCACAGATTGGGTCATTTCTTACTACACGTCTACTTTAATCTCCTCTGGGGGGGCTGGCTGGGGATCAAACTCAGGACCTGTGCTTGCTAGGCAAGTGCTCTACCGCTGAGCTAAATCCCCAACCCCCTTTAATCCTCTTTTACAGTTGAGGAAGGGAGGCGTAAATAAATTAAGTGGTTTATTCAACATCACCCCCCAAAATTAGAATGAAGTCATGTACCTGGGCTCCTACCCCAACTCTACTTTGCCATCGCCTAGGAGCATCTGAGGAAACAAAGGTCAACCCTGCGTCCTATACCCAAACCAGGAACCCCAGTCTTTGGTTCTCTGGGCTTGGAGTCTCGCCGCTTTGAGGCATAGAGCCCAGAATCTTCAAAGCTTTGTCACCTGGATTTTCCTACATTCCAAATGTCTGTTTCCCATTTCCGTTTCCGCTTCCCTGGGTGTCAGCTCTCTGCCTTTAGATACGTTCTGGGCAGGTGGATGGGATCAATACTATAATGGGTCCTACAGAAGAGAGGAGACACAAGGTGTCAGAACTCTGTCCCTCTAAAACAAACTCACTCAGATCCATCCCACTTGTAGGATTCAGTGAGTGCCACATGGACATGCACAGCAATAAGAAATGACGTGAAAATGTAATATCAGAGGACTACTTGGGGCTGACAGGTCACTTTTCCCCAAACAGGCTCTTCTCAGGAGCTGGGGAGAGGAAAGGCCTCCGGCGAGGACATCCTGGGCTGTGATGGAAGATCCAGTCCATGAGGTCAGGAGAGGGAGCAGTTTGCCCAATACCCCTGGTGGTTCAGCCACAGCTTTTTCCTCTAAGGGATGTTCTGCCGATGGCTTATTCTCCTGACAGAGAAGTGAGCAGCTTTCATGGGATCTGACATTGACAACGTTCAGAGTGACCATGGGGTTGGTCTTAGATTTGCTAGGCAGTCACAGTTTTGAGTTATCTTTCATTCCCTTCTCATCTGCCTGATTCTCTTCCTCACAACTAATACTCTACAGTGTCCTCTGTGACTAAGCCACGACATTTGCTGGGTTAGGAGTGGGACATGCATGTTAGACTCAGGATATTTCCGACGTGGCATTTTCAGTTTACGATGGGTTTGATGGAGATATAATCCAACATGAAAGAATCACTCTAGGTCCAAAATAAAAAGTGAGTCACCGGGAGGGGTGTCGAGAGAGCAGCCAGGTGAATTTCCACAGCTCCAAATACTTGCTGTGGAGGGAGAACATCCCCCACACCGCCATGCTGTCTCTCCAGGCCCCCTGACCATCGTCCAGCTGATGAAATTGGAATTATCTGCTTTTCAAGTGTTACCAGTCCAATAGCAAACTGTATGGGGAACAGAACTGCCATTCTTTGTAGAAAATTATTATTTATTTTTTATTTGACAAAACTCAAGGCCGAGAGGGTGCTCTGTGGCGCCCTTCCATGGGGAGAGCATTTTCTTGGCTTTGGCTCAGCCTCGGCTGTTTATTATGCATGTGTTGTATTGCAAATGTGGAACAAATGAAGCCGAGATATCAAATTAATACTGTGATCTGTTTTTTTGTTTTGTTGCCATAACAATCTGTGGCTCTTGAAGCAAAGAAAAAATTAGAATTGTATTAAAGGTGTTTACACCATGTACACTCCATCCTGCCTTATTATTTATTGCCATAATAGGTGTATTTAACATTTGCTTAGAGGGTGAGCTGCTACTACTTTTTGCCTTCTGGTTTTTCTGCTCATCCTTTCAACCTGGCTTAGCTTTTGACCTTGACTTTTCCTACAGTTCTGAGCAGGGAGGAAGGAGTTTTGGTCAGATGCTTTATGACCTTATAGCTCCTGACACTTGGCCAATCCATTTCCCATTTCCCCAAACCACGGGATTCTTTAAAGTTCAGAGTCTTTGGTTAGAAAGAAAACAGTCATGAAGTAAGTTTTCCTCCTTCCTTTGGACCATTTCTGACTTTTCAATCTAATGAGGAGACCTGACATGCTTTGTGAAGGATGCAGAGAGACCAAGAGGTGGGAGAGAGGAGAATGAGAGCAATGGGTGCCTCAGAGGGAGGGGAGTGGCATTCAGTATGGCCAAAGGAGAAACCAGCGCTGGGCTCTGGACTCCTAACATCTCCCTGGAGGTTCTCTCACTGGCAAGCGCTGGGCTGCTTGGAGCCTTCCTAGAGGTCTTTTCTGCACCAACCCTCACAGGCAGGTGGAAGCCCCGTCCCTGAGCAGATGCATTTACCCATATGGATGCCTCGGTGAGGCTGATGCTAACAGGTATTGAAGGCAGGAGCTTTTCCTGCTGTGTTTGTTTGCTTCCAACTCCTGGAGCGGTGATGGTGAAGCTTTTAGAGCTTTCGATCATACAAATAGCCCGCTGCAGCACATGTGCCATAGTTCACCACCACTGTCCTAGAAGGAAGAGGGGCACACATGAAAGTGTCTCCCTCACTGGTTCTTTGGGTCATTGTCGTAACTTCTCTGAACAAATACCCTCACAGAAAAGGGAGGTAAGCTTAAAAAAGATATACCTCTTGATGGGTTATGCCGATTTTCCAGTGTATATGGAAAACGGAATGAAAAGAGATGTTTCTGACTCTTAGAAAAATCTATAGGTGGTGTGTATCATTTTATCTCCTTCATCAGGGTAGAACATGGGCAGAGGGAAGGACACAGGGGGCCTTCCACACCATGACTCTGAATGCAAATTGAGCAGAGCCACAGAGGCCTGGGTGAGAGGAGATTGAACAGTGTCCTGCTGTTTTGTCCTTTCCTGCCCAGGGGATCTCGAGTCAGGATGGGAGGAAGACTCTTTCTGTGCAAATCTCTTTTGGAGCATGATGGATGGACACCCAGAGTGGCCTCTACACGTAACAGTGATACAGGCTAAAGGAGCCCATTTGGATGAAGAAAAGCAACCTTTCTCTCAAGGCCAAAGCTATTTTCTTTCTCAAAGTTTTGCATATGAGTGTTCCTTCTCCTCTCCCCTCTCAAAGAGAAAGGATAATGATTTCAGAAATGGGTTTGCAGATCTAGTTTATGTGTGTGTGTGTGTGTGTGTGTGTGTGTGTGTGTGTGTGTGTATGTGTGCCGTCATAGAGTTATCAACTGTGGCAACTTCAATCTCAAAGGAGAAATGTGAAATGGGAGAATATTAATCAGGTTGGTGGAGGGAAGATGCTGGGGAAAGGATGGGAGTGGCAGGAGGATATAAGAGAGTTGGGTATGGTTGTCTCTGGGCAGGCGTATTTTGGAAAAAGAAAATTGTGCCTTTCAGAACTCCTGCAATTCTCAAGAGCCTCTCCACGGAGTCCTAGGGCAGAGGAGCCTCTAGAACTAGGAACATGGGTGACAAAAGACACAGAGGAGACAAAATGCAGTCTTCCCCAAACACTGACGGTTTGCTTTTATAAGTGACTTGATTTCAGTGTTCCATCTTTGTCACATTCTCTCTTACCTGTAGAGATTTCTGAGAAGTGTAACTGGAGTTCTTTTTTCTCAATGGACCTAAGATGCTTATAAAATGTATTTGCTACTACTTCAGTCACCAATTCTGACTTTAAAGCTTGTATCATAACTTGTTATGTGCCAGGCTCTTTACTGAGATGCTACTTAGGTGTAGAGGTGTACAGTAACTTGTCCAAGTTCATTCCAAGAGTTAAGTGCCCACCTGAAGAGCACTTGTGATTCTGGTAGCTCAAACAAGCATTAGTTTGTGTGTGTGGGTGGGTGGGTGGGGGCACTGGGGCCTTGCAGAATTTTATTTGATTGAATTCCTGTACATCCACTTCGTCTAAATGTTCATGACCAAAACACCATCACAGGAGGGCGGGTTACAGTAACGTACCTGCAGAAACATGTACTTTGTACCTCATATAATATATGGCAGTTGTTTTTTTGTTGTTCCAAATAAATACCTTGAGACTGTTCAACTCCATGGATTGACAAGGTAATGCATCCTATTCTGTGTCCTTTAAAGTTTACGAAAGGGGCATATTTTTGTTTGTGTGGGACGATGATATTGTGAAATAGTAACATAATCTTCCGCCTCTCAAGGACATACACCTTTCATCTCACGGCAGGACCCCAACAGAAAAGAAGCCTCTGTTTCTTTAAAATAGAGTTGCTAGATTTAGCAAGTAAAAATACAGAATGCCAAGTTAAATTTGAATCGCATAAACAACAACTGATTTTTAGTATTTGGTGTTTTATTCTGAAATTTAAATGTAACAGGATGTCCTGTATTTGCTGTGGCACCCCTACCCCAAAGGAAAACGAAATCAAAGAACAGTGTACTGAACGCTTGGCAATTATGTTAAAGAGCTGAGGATCAGTGTACGAAATACAAGAAAGAATGCTCGCTGGTCAGTTTTACTTTTCTACCTGAGAGGCAAAATACTCTAGAATGAGGAAGAGGCAGAGGGCTGGAGCCAGGCAAGAAAACAGTAACTGTGAAGGCAACCGCTTTTGGCCCCTCTCCGCTGGACGGAGAACCGGAGAACTCGAATGGAGCAGCATAGATTCCCCACACCAAGAAGCCCCGACTCTAGAGAAGATTGTGGGCGTGGCTCCCAGGGCACCGCCCACTCCTCGCCCTCTCTGCGCCCCAGCGTGCTGTGCGCGAGCAAGCAGGCGTCCCAGGGTTCCTCGCGGCCTGGCCTGCCCGAGGGAGGCCTCTGTGGTTCTCCGCGCGCTGCCTTGGTTGTGGTCAAGCCTCGCCGAGCCGCCAAGCAACACCAGGCCACGGGAGACAAGGCGTCTCCCGGACCCCGTTTCTGGGAGAGCCCCAGGTAAGCGCGTCCGGAAGCGTGGGGCCGAGGATGGGGGAGCGGGACAGCCGGCCGAGCACAGTGTCGGAAGCGACTCGAGGGGGGGCGTGGTTTAAGCGGCAGAGGCCTTTCCGTTCTTGACATCTGGATTTGTGATGTGACGTGTTTGTGCCTTGGCTCTCCGTGCTGTTGGGGGGAGGCCAGAATGTGCTCCTGAGCTCCTTCCGGGCTTTCTCCAGCTCGAGGGTGCTGCAGCTGGCTTTTGGGACTGAGGTCAGCAGATGGGCACCTGCGGCTGGCGCTCCTCCCCTGGGCCTGTGCGGGAGTCCCCGTGTCTCAGAGCACGCTCCCTGTTGCATCTGACAGTGGGCATGTGCCCGCTTGTCACCACCGGGGCCCATATAGTGGCACTGGGAACAACCCGTAGAGTACTTGTTCTCCTCACCCAGATGCTTACCACCTGTGTGCCAAAGTGGCTGTTATGGCTCTCAGTTTACTGGCTGTTTGGCCTTTGGCAGACATTTAGTCTCTGAAACCAGTTAGCTTGCTTACAAAATGGAAACCGTAATGTCCACATCACTGGGTCACGTTGAGAATTAAATGAGATAATACGCAGCAAGTCCATATAGTACAGTGCCTGGCACCTCATAAAGGTGCCAATGGCAGTTTTATGGGGTAGAAGCAACTTGTGTTTGGGCAGCCCCTGATCACGTCATCCCACCTCCTCCTTTCGCGCTCTTTTTACCAGCTATTCTGTTTGATTAAAATCACTTTTTAAAGAACCGTCATTCGTGTTTTCAGGTGGAATTGTTACTGGGTAATTGTTACCAGGATTCTTGTATTTTAAGCCTTTTCTCTGTGAAATGAAAGACTTCTGTTTGTAAATGGAGCTTGTTAGGGAGGCATTTTTTGGAGTAGGGACCTTTTCCCGGTTGTGGGGATCCTAGCAGGTGGCAGAGGCAGCATTTGGCTGGGAGACACCTGGGCGCTGGGAGCTGGTAGGTAAAACTCCATCCAGCACTGTATTTCAGAGTCACTCTGTAGCAGATTTCTTGACTGGGGCAATTAGCCTCAAAGTAGAAAGTCAGCAAAAAGAGAACAAGGTCTTCACACAAGAAGGTTTTCAGCTGCAAGTCAAGGCAGGCAGCTACTAGGTGAGCTAATACTACCTGGAGATCTGGCTGATCTGAGGAGGGGTTAGAAAATATCATAGCTTGACATAGAAAAGTTTATTGTGGCTTTGATGCAGCTGTTTTGACGCGTGACAAAAAAAGAGGAAAAAGAAGTATGTTTGTAAATTACCAAGTAATGTGTACAATATATGTCATCCTTTTCCCTGAGTGAAGCTCTGGGATGTACTTGGGTCAAGCAGTGGACAATGGATGAAGAGTGTCGGGGATAGGGTGAGGGCATTTGAACATAACTGCTGGTAATATAGTAAATGTTGAAAATATATTGGTTTATAAATTTAGCTATTTCAGTAGCTATAATACAGCTACTGTGTCAAGTAGCTGTATTATCAGTAGCTGTATTATAAGGTTTCAGCTTGATGTGACTGCAGCCATTTTGAATCAGAACTGCCTCAGGGTTGCTCTGGAGTAACCCTGGTTGGTTTTCCCCACAGTTTCTCTGCATACTATAAATTGACAAAACCATTATAGCAGTATATGCAGATTTACCATCAGGAATGTGCCTGACTCTGATAGTAGCTCGAGATAAACTAGGTACATTCTAATTTGAATGAAGTCATCTTTGTCCTAAACACTTTATAAGCCACTGTCTTCTGACTCATGTTTTGGAGATCTGCCTGGTTTTAACTGTCATGCAAGACTATGCTTCTGTCAGTAAGTCTCTACTAAATTGCACTCTATGCAATCTTGGATCTGCCTGCCTCTTTCTTCAGTCTTACGTTGAGGGCCTGTCCTCATACACTACGACTGAATTATTCTGGAACACATTCTGAAAGTTTCATGGATGCACATGGAGCTTGGAAGTCCCTCAGGCAGCATGAAAGGGGGAGTAGGGACTCAAACTCTACCAACTGGGCATAAGACCCAGGCTTCTGTCATGAGGTGGGGAGAGGAAGGGAAGGCTGCTGGGGCAAAATGGGTTCCTGACTAGGATATACTGCAGCGCTGAGTGTGAACATCCAGCTTGCCCAGAGCACTCCCGATGAGCTCCATAAGCACGTCCTCCTGCATTTTATTGTCAGTATTGCTCACAGTTCAGGACAGGCCCTCTTCTCTCCTCTTGACATTCTTGCAGGGTGAGCACAGTCATTCCCACGACTCTCCTTATCACCCATTTCTTTATTCTGGCCCACACTTTGTGGGATCAAGACCAACATAGATTTGAATCTCTCAGGAGCCCATGTTATTGCACACCACTTCTGTAATATGGTTCTCCTCCTTCACAAATTGTAAGGACATTTGCTATCACCTTGGCCCTTTCCTCATGTCCTACACCTAGTACCCTCCCTTCTTTTTTCCTGCCTTTGCTGCTGTCATTTTCCACTTTTCTGCTTGGTGAAATCCTTGTGTTTTGGAGTTTGTGTCAGTTTGGCTATAGATTCTTTCCTTTTTTCATCCCTTGTCATTAGAAATATTATTCTTTCCCTTCTCTGGGCTCCTGAGTCTGTTTATGATCTAACATACTGTGTTATAATTAAATACTTCTTTCTCTGATTAGTCTGTAATCTTATGGAGAGACAGGATCCTAGAATTCCACAGGGATTCTAATTCTCCCCTAGCATTTCCCAAGTGTCTTTGAACACTGGTTCTGCTAGATGTTAATAAACACTTACCTAGATCTTACTGTGTTACAAATACTGTTATGAATATGTTACACATAGGTGGGTATTAACATTATTATGTCGATTACTGTATATAGATAAACTGAGTAATTTAGGGGAAAATTATGATTCAAATCCAGGCAATGTTGTTCCAAAGTCTGTTCTCTTCACTACCACATTGTATCACCCCTCTGATTAACAGGTACCATATGATAAAAAGTTTCAAGAACATATGCACAACTTAAACACTGGGTTAAACAAAATTAAATTGGTGGATTTTGCTGGGGAATGTGGAGACCTCTCAGGGCTTTTCATATGTTACTACACGTTAAGAATTTCCAAGAAGAGGATACATTTAACAGTATTTCTCAGACCTTTTTGGTTACCAAATTATTTTTCCCCAAAGACTACCTTGCAATTAATGTCTATATAATTTAATATGGAAAACATTACTTTAGATCATTGTTTCTAAATTCATACCACAGTGTAAGTTGATGTATTATCTAAATGTTAAGCTGGACAGTTGTAATTGTATAGGTATATGATGTATCAGTATTTCCTTTTTGGTTTGCTGTGGTTAACCTCAGGGTGCTGCCCTTCTTGCTTTTTCTTCCCAGGGACAGGGCAGTCACTTGATAATCTCCTTCTCTGACACATGCTCTGCTGAGGGAAAGTAGCAGACAATCACCAGTCTTTTATAGCTCCTGGGTGTAAGTTGGTACTAGGAATAGGAGTGTATCTAGCTTGTAGGAGAAAGTGAGTAGGTCACCTCAGTGGTGGACATCGTCACAGTCGGGTGGGAAGGTGGACAGAACTGAAACTGGATGGAGAGTGAGCTTGTGGGCTTGGGGCCCTGGTGTTGTAGGTGGATGGTGACTGCAGAGTCAGGTCAGCAGAGCATTCTTCTCATGCCACGATGTCCAGCTCTCATTCCCATAGAGGCCCTGTCTCCTCTTAAGTCCCTCTTCTCCCTTCTTAAGGGTCCCAGCATTTCAATCCATAGTTTTTAAAGAGGTGAAGTTATTGGGTGGGTCATATTTTGTTGACTGGTTATAATGTGCCATGGATAGCCAGTTTAGAAATGTGGCTCTTGAGCACCTAGGTCCATTCTGGTCAGCTCTGCCCTTGGAAGAGATATTGATAGGTACAAGACTTTGGGAACAGCTCCTGTGCCCCCGTCACCCATAGTATTTTATTCTCTCCAAAGACAGATTTAAACTCTAGCATGGGGACATTGAATTTGAGCAATAGTAAGATCAGCCAGGGCCTAGAGCAGTGGTGGCGAACCTAGATCACACGTGCCCCAGTGGGCTGTTTGAATCATTGAAAGCTCTAAGAAGTTTACCATCACTGGGCTAGAGAGTCTGAAAGAGCCGTTACTCTTCCTGGGTTTTCAGCACATAGTCCCCTGTAGCCACCATGGTGCTACAGTGTCCTTTGCGTGGAATGTTTTGCATGGACCATCCACTGTCTTACCTGTATATTGGGTTTCCCCTTACTTGGCAGAGAGGCAAATTATGGCAGACTCCTAGAGGCAGGAATGATATATTCTTTTGCATTCCCAGTCCCTACCAGGTTTTCTGGTGTGGGGTAGCTGTTGAGTGTGTGTTTTTTGAATGGATGAATGTTTAATGAATCCTGCCTTACCTCCTTGGAAGCTCTGGAGAAGTTGGGATACAATGATAGGAATTAAGGACATTGCCTCAATGCTTAGAGCTAATTGGTATTCTAGCAGCAGTTTGGACCCTTTCTTTCCTGACAGTTTTGGTGGCGTGGGTATGTTTTGCGCTTGTGGCTCTCTGAGCCCCATCCTGCTGTATGCCGTGACTTGGCAAGTTCCAGAGCAGTTGTGATGGGGCGATGGGCAAGAGGAGTTAACCTGCTTCTCAGGATCAGGAGCCTTTAGTCATACTTTTGTGCTCAGTTCTTTGGCTCTTCTGGTCTTTTAGATATCAAAATTCTATCGAGAGGCAGTCCGTGGCTATAAAATACCCCTGAGAGGGTGTGAATATTGCTTAAAAGGGATGGCATTACACCCAAAGTAGCCTGACCTGATTGTAGACATATCCTTGATTGTAGACATATCCTTGCGTTTAGGACCCAGTGTGGCTGATGAGCTCTGTGGCAACAAGGGTTCTCCCTGAATATTTGAGGCTCCCAACTTAAGTGTTCTTCCTCATTCCCATTTGTGTTCCAAGCTCCCCCAGCGTGGTTCCTGACTATTGCCAAGAAACCTCAGTTTCAGCCATCTTCAGGCCGTTCTCTGGTCAGACTTCTCTCCACATATCTTCCTGAGTTATTGTCCATTTAATAATGCTCTCGTCCAGCCTAAGCCAAATCACTTGCCGCACGAACTCATTTACCCATCCTTCTATCCATCCATCCAACATTCTTAAACACTGAATGGCAGGCACTGTGCGAGGCACTGGGGATGCAGTAAGGAGTGAGACACAGTCGCTTCCTTTAGAACACAGAGTCTCTTGGGAAGCAGACATAAACAGTACGGATAGTGAATACTATGTTGTATCACAGACAAAAACTGTGGGAAGATGGCAGGAGTAAAGAGGTGAAGGAAGAAGAGAGAAGAGAATGACTCCATAGACAATCAGTGTTTGCCACAGGCTTAGGTAATGAGTCTCAGCATTACTCTCTGCTAAATCAGTGACTTTTAATGTTTGTGCTTTGATTAGCAAAACTATTTTTCAAATAAAATGTGACACGGATTACTAACAAGTAAAACAAGCCAAAGCGGAGTGTTTTTGGTTTAATTAGAGGTAGGGTGAAGGCGGGTATAAAAGGCTCTTTGCTTAGCTGCATCTGTGCTTCTGAGCCACAACCTCTGGTCTCCTAAGGTGGTCACAGGCAGACAGATCATACTAAGTGCCAAGGACAGCACTTTGCCTTGGAAGGTCCTAGAACCCACAGGCCTGTTACAGGTACATCGACAGGTGATCACTTCTCTCCTGCCGTGGGCACAAACTAGACAGGCTAGGCTTTTTGGGAAAGAGATGACTAAATATAATACTTAGACATAAGATGGGATGGCTTAGTGTGAGGAAATGGTTCCTTTTTTGGAGAATGAAGTTAGTTGCTGCTCTTGCTGGCTCAGGGCAGAACTCTGTGGTGTGCTAACATGTAAAGTGGGGTGCCACTAGTGGACAGTTTCTCACAAGGGGACAGTGCCCATTCTGTGGCTTGTGAGTGCAGAGATGTCTGCTGGAAGTGCTATGGGTTTCTGGTCTGACTTTGTCCTAGAGTAGCTACCCAGGGAAAGCTGCGAGGCTTTCTGCAGCTGGCCAAGGGGACGCCTGGCCAGAGAAGGTAGTAGAGCAGGCTAGCCGTGAGTGTTCAGCTGGTCGTGTCAGTAGGTACTACCCCTGCTATTAACTGGCTGACATTTACTGAGTACTTATAAGGGGATCAAACCATCTTCTACAGTATGTATTGGTGCAGTTAATCTTCACAGCAACCCCATGCATTAGGTATTCTTTCTACCCTCCTTCTGTTGATGAGGAAATTAAGGCGTAGAGAGGATGTACACGGGTGAGCAGGGTGAGAGCTATCATTCACACCAAGGCCATCTGCCTTCTCCGAGAATGCTCCTGAGCGCTCACTTTCTGTACCTGCCACACCTGCTTCACGACAGGAGGATCATCCAGTGTCCCCAAACTGGGGGTTCTCTTGTGCAGCTTTAATTGTAATTGATCAGTTGCAGACCACTGTCTCTCTGTCTTTCTGTATGTTTTTTCTATTTTTTTCTTCTTAAAAACATTCTCCCAATGTGGGCAGGTAGAGGTCAGTACCAGTCTGCTTTGCTGAGCAGCAGAGAGGTTAAATGAAATGTAGCATTCCCGTAGAACAGCTCCTGTGGAACAGATCTACCCACTGCAAGCTGCCTCAGCTTTTGCTCTGGGCTGTTTCCCTGCATGGAGCCCCCTGGCCTGGGAGGCATGAGGGCTTCTGGTTCAGGGTACAAGACTGAGGAGAATATGCTTTCATTCTTTCTTGCCCAACAGAGGCTCAAAGCCCTCCTACCCATGATGGCCTTGGACGTGCTCTCTTTCTAGATGTGTGACTAACAAGGGAAGACTGAGAGGAAGATTTCCCTAGGGCACTTCGGGTGTGCATCAAACTCTTTAACATTGAGCCCAGTTCACCTAAACCAGTAGTTTTCACAGTGTCAACTCTGCCCTACCCTCGAAGGCATGCTGCCAATAAGTGCCATTTACCTGGACTCCTTGTCTTGGCTACCTGCTCCTCTCCCTTGACTATTTCTCTGATCCCTTCCTTTCACTAGAAGTTTATTGGTGTGTGACAAGTTTGTGCAGGAAGAGGCAGAGACTAGAAGAATAATTTTGGATTATCAGTGGGTTTTCATTAGCCATGTTCTTTCTGTCCCTCATTACCAGGGATGAATAACATTTGTTTTATAAAGGATTAGGATGACCATGCCACTTTGCAAGTAGAAATTTAGCAGTTTTTCTTAGACTCGAACATTAAACAAGAAAAACAAATCCAACATAAAACCTCAAAGCAAAAAAAAAAAAACCTCCCCCCCAAAGAAACCCAACCGAAAATGCCATTCTGTTCAAACTTATAGCTGGTAGGAAAAATTTCAAATATATTTCTTCAAAGGGCAAAGCAGCAGGTCTCCCATTTAAGGTTTGCAACTGTTATAGGATGTTTCTTTCTCACATACCACTTTGAAATGTTACCCTTCTCATCCGGAATGATCAAATACTTTGTCTTGCTGTCTCTCATTTTGTGGTCCTGAATAGAACTGCCATTGTTCTCCAGCAGGGTACAGTTTAGTGTCACATCATTCTGGCAAAGTATTGACACAAGCCAGTATTACTCTTGGCTCTGTCTTTCTCTTTTATCCCCTTTCTTATGAGCTGAAGTTTAGAAGGCAGTTGGGTCTTCTAGGGTACGGTGGACTCTGGATGCTTTCTAGTGATCTTTTGGAAGCAAAGGGATTGCTGTTCGGCCACTCACAGGACCTGCGTAGAAACTGCCATGGTAACCAGTAAGGGGATGGTTTTCCAGGTAACTCTTACTAAAATGCACTCAGAAGAACTTCCCCCCACTCCATTTTGTTTCCAAAGTCAATTTATTGAATATCGATTCATAAAGCCAGTGATATAATTTTAATGAAAAATATTCTGTATCACTCAAGACTTAAAAGAACAAAAAATACCCCTTAGAAACACTGCTTTGAAAAATAATCACATTAACTTTGCACACAACAGAGTCCTTTCTTAAGCTTTATTTAAGAAATCGAGTACTATATAGTTCAATATATATAAGACACATCCAGTATTGTGTTCCTGATAGCAAGTGCATAGATTTTGTTAAGATATCATTTTCACTCGATATAAACGTTTCATGGTCACATGTAAGATAATATTCCCAGTGAGTCTGCCCAAGCATGAGAGGAGAAAACAGAACACAGCAAAAATAGTGAACTACAACAGAAATGAAAAACAAAAACAGTGAATTAGCAGAACAGTCGATTCCTGATAAGTGAATAAGCTGATTGTTTGGTCACAATGTTTTTATTCACTTATCAGGAACGATTCACAGTACATTTATGTTCACTGTGTTTCCTAGCCTGCTAGCTAAGAGTCCGAGCCCATGGATCACACGCAACTGCTGTAGGCTGCACAGGCGTGTGGTTTCCATCAGCAAGGAAATGTTGATGGTTTTGTGGTTTCCCAGAATGGTCCATGCATGGCAAATACACTTGCTCACACTGCGGTGGTGCTTTACACAATCACAATTACAAATTTCAGCAGGGACCAACTTTACAGTCGTTAAGTGCTTAAAGAAACTACCATTTTCATCCTCTTCTTTGGAGAATTATTTTGTTTTGTCCAAAACAAGAAAAAACTGGCTTTGTCTTTCCCTTTCTTCATTTAGCATGAGTATTTTGCCTTGTGCCAAATGGTGGTTATATTTACTTATATATTTTAGAAATAAACACTTGCATCTTGGAAAGAACTTGCTTACCCATTTATCCCAGTCTCCCCTCCCTCATCATACCTCCCACCCTTCTCCAGAAAAGAAAAGAAAAAAATCACATCTTTAGCCATCTAAGTAAGCAGTGGGTTTCCCGAGGCAAACTGGTGAAGATGAGACTTAAAACACAAGTGTTGGCAAGAAGTCAGCTCCCATCTGAACAGGTTTGGAGCTGGTGGAAGTTACTACCACTGAGGTGTTCAGGCTCTGGGAGAAAGAGCTGCCTTTCCTCCAGCTTACTGGGCCCCTTGCTTGTTGACCCAACTGAAAAATACAATCTTGGGGCCAGAGGGGCAGCTCAGACCAGAGGGTGGAGAGCACAGCACCTGCAGGGAGAAAGCTCATTGGCACCAGGTGCTGGATGGCCTGAGGCAGTCAGACCTTTGTGTCTGAAAGGAGAGGGAAGACAGGGAGCAAACATGGATGGAATCTTTTTAAGAGCACTTTAAGAGCAGTCAGATTCCTGAGCATAGAAGATGAGCACAAAAGGGACACGGGCCTGTAGCTTAAGATGTACAGGGTTTGTAAGGAATAGTTCTTCTTTCTGATTACTGGTGTTGGGCGACAGTGAGCACACAGCTTACTCCTGTGGGTTCCTCCAGAGGGGGTGTGGGTCATATGGCCTGGTGAGTTTTCCTTTGGAAAAGTGCACTATGGGGATCTTAGTGTGAGAAGCTTCACCTCCCCTCCAGACTGAGTAGAACTTCCACTGCAGCACTTGGAAATATTTTTAATAGTTAATGAGGATTCTGTTACCTCATAGCGATAAGTTACTTTTCTGTACATACCATTGACTGATGGCAACACGTAGATCTAAGTTTAACCCTTTACACATCTTCTGTTGCACCAGTTAAGTTTATTTTTTTCCTTCCTTGAGAGGACACCTCTTTTGAAAAGGTCACCAGTTTCTAAAAAGGGCTTGACTGTTACGGTGTGTGCCTTTGGAATTGGGAGTAGACAGAACAAACCCTGGGACTGCTTCTCTTCTATGGTTATCCAACAGCAGATTTCAGTGAATGTTAGGAACTGTACATATATATGCGTGCATATATATACACTCACGAGAAGAACAAGGGAAGGGAGAGGTCAGAAGAGGAGGTGAAATGAACCTGTGTGGTCAAAAGACCATAAATCATCTTGGCAAATCCAGCTTGGTAAGCACTTATTTAGGTGAACCATAGAAGTGTATCAGTCTTGGAAGCAGGGGTTAGAGTGGGCTGTTGTACAGAAATCAAAGGTGGCTGGTGTGCAGTTTTCCCTTTCCTCAAATCAGATATTCACTTAGCTGGAATCGACTGTATCTTTTTACACAACATATAGAAAAAAAACGTACGTGAAACAGTGAAGTGTGTAGATGCGTCACCAACATATAATGACTACCAACAATACAACACGCAGAGAGAGAAACAAGTATTAGGAAAATGGTTTAATATTGGAGACAGAAGCAAAAAACCGCATCACACAATAACATACATTACAAAAATAAGTTTGACTGTTTCAACTACACGGTTATGTTCACAATGAGGACAGAAGAATCAGAAAAAACTTTGATCTAAACAGCAAAAAAGCAAACCCCTAAAGCTTAACTAATACATTTATCCACTTAAAGTGACTGAGTACTTCTAAATCTAATTACCTTATTGTGTAACTGCACAATACAGAATAAAAAGTGAAACTTACCGCTGTATTTTAAGACAAAATTCTAATGCTAGATATAAGCAAAGGGAAAAAAGAAATCAAGCCAAAGTTTTTAATTCTCAAAAGAAAAGCAACTTTCTTTCGATCAACCAGAAATCAAACTTGAAATCAGTCATTGTCAGGGGGCCCACAAGAGTAAGCCACAAAATTTTCCATTTTTTTTTAATCTCCAGTATAAAAAGTTCCACTGGTACAAAATGCATAAGTACAATCAGTTGTAGAAATAGGAAAGCCTGCGGGTTTTTTTTTTTTTTTGGCTCAAATTCCATCAAACAACAAAATCCAAATGCATCAATAAAACAAACAATACTCAAATGGTCTTACAGTTTCCACTAGGTTGCATTAACTTTGGCTTTTCTCAGACAATATTTAAAAACTATTTTGTAGTTCTAAACAAAATGATATTATTAATCTACAAACAACAATTCTCACAGCACAAAAAACACAAATACATTTTTTGTATGACATTATTCAAAAAGGTAATGAAACTA
The DNA here is from genome assembly GCA_004026905.1 of Hystrix cristata. Lineage (NCBI taxonomy): Eukaryota > Metazoa > Chordata > Mammalia > Rodentia > Hystricidae > Hystrix > Hystrix cristata. The sequence continues at coordinate 26,131 of PVJO010009153.1, forward strand.
CAGGTTTTTTTAAAATTTTATTTCTTTTTAATTAGCACTTAAGATAATAAAAACAGAAACAGTAAAATGATTCCAGAGTAGCACAAGCCAAAGAACTATAACCCCTATGGTGAAAGAAAGATGAACTTGTTACGCCTTGAGGACAGCCATTTTATCACATTTCTCTAATTCAGTTTAAAATGACTATTCTCTACACTTGGTTTTGAAACAGCAGTCTCCCTGTGTGCTCTACCTCCTGGCACAGACCCTCTGCACCCTTGCAGCGTTTTCTTTTGACATTAAAAGATAAAAGGACAGTTTGTCTTGGAGGAGGGTCTTTAACAATGAAACATGCAAAAACAAAAACCAAAAAACCCACAAAAAAGGACTTTTCCCCTAAATGGACTGTCTTGGTTGCCTGCAAAATCATTAACACTCAACTCAGAGTGCCCACTTTGAGCCTCCTTTCAGCTGCGCTGTTTTTCTCCGGGGAAGATGCAGGTGGGTAAGAGAAAAGCAGGGCAGTTTGCGTCAAGTGAAAAAGTCAGAAAAAAATTTTTTTTTAGATAAATGAATAGAATCTGAATGAAATGGTCTAGGAAATTCAAATGGTGTTCTGTTGTGTTTCTATCTATGTATCTACACACCACCATATAATAGGTACATGAGAAAGACATGTGCATAACTTTTATTAAGCTGAGTGCTGCAGGAAGTACAAAATAGCCCTCAAAGGATGAAGGAAGGCCCCGGCAGTAGTAAACACGTGTGAGGATAATACAAATCATTTAATTAGAAGTGCATGTGCTATAAGAAGGAAACTGGTTTTTTTTTTTTTTTTTTTTTTTTTGCATCATTAGAGGCTAATCCTTTCCATCCCAGGGCTATCACATCCACACACACACACATTAAACCAAATGGGGTGGGTGAGTAGGAAGAGGGAGCTGACACCAAGAAGCTTCCAGGGCCTGATTCAAGGAAGGTTGGAGTTTTGGGTTGGGGCTGTGGATATAACACTAGGGCTTTTATTTACAGAAAATCAAAGTAATATGGCACTTTAAAAAGTGGCAGCAGGAATTAGTGCTAGGTATTTGGTCAGTGACTGTGGTAAAGAACAGAGCTCTACTTATATGGCCAGTCCCCTTTAAATATGTTCAAGATGAGAAAGGGAGAGAAAGTTCAGTGGGCTTCTCATTCCTGACATCCTACTTACGTGGGGAGTATCCATTGAGGTCAGAGAATTCTCAGCCCAATGGCTGAGTAAACATCTCAGGAGTTTTTAAGAAACAAAAGCAATCCCTTAAGAGACTATCCCACCCCTCAAATCCTTTAACTGCAAGGTATCTGAAAATATTTAGACTAGAACATACCACTAAATCTGATCTCAAAAAGCATTATTTAGAGGCTGAATCTATGTACTTTTCTCCTCAGAGGATTTACCCAGTAAGCAGTTATTTAGACACTAGGGATTCTTAAAAAAAAAAAAAAAGATCAAGAACAATCCAAGTAGAAGAAAAGATGTTATAAGTAATAAATTGTTTTTCCCCTTTCAATTTGGATCTCAAAGGATAAAGTAGTACAAATAAAACAACTCAGAAGATATGAGGAAAAAAATTCAAATTAGAAATACCCCAAAACAAATTCAAATGACAGTATAAAAAGTTACCAACATTCCAGATAGCTCTGGGTAGAAAGGGTTAAAAGTTCAAAACTTTCTCACCTTAGAGGTTTCCATATATTATGAAGAAAATACATTGTGAGGTTGCCTTCACAGCATTGATGGGCAGAGTGGTTAAAAAAGTGAGACATGGGCACTTATACAATGTCTTACAAAAAACATCATAGAGAAATAACAAACAATAACAATTTCAGGCAACAAGACCACAGAATAGCAAGTTAACAAACTTTTTAACCTTTTTTTTTTTAATATTAGGGATTTATACAAAACACATAATAAAATACCCATGTTATCAAATTACTTCTCACAAGAAACACACTGAAGCTCTAGGAAGGAAGTACCTTTGGAATTTGGCACTATATATTTTCACTTTTTTTCTTTAAAAGAAAAAAAAAATCACATTTTGCTGAACACAAACACGCCTAAATAGTCCACAGTAAAAGAAAAAATGACATCAATGCTTCACAAGCCAACACAAAACTTATTCTGGAATAGGTTTTTTTTTCCTCACATGAAATTTTTTTTAAGCAAACAACTTTTTTTTGAAATTCTTTTTTGTTTTAAGTAAACCAATTCTAAACTTGTCTTATCAACAAAGAACATTAAGACCGTAAGACTCATGATGAAACCACAACTTAATTCACAGAAGCACCAACATAACACAGTTTACAGTAACCTTTCTCCTGTACATTGAAACAGTATAAAATATAGGTAATTTCATGTGCATTAAACCATGGATTGTCTAACTGTGAGTCAGTTCAGCAAAAGGTGACACAAATAGGTAGCATTTGCCCCAAAACAGGGTAAATATTTTTCTTATACTAATCTACAAAAAGTGGTTCTATATATATATCTTAATGAGAAAGTGAGCCACCTAAAATGGCCTTATCAAAAAACTTTACACTGCCTGAAAAATGTAAAAACTACAGACCTCTAGAGACTTAAAATCAGACAGTTTTTTTCTTAAACTGTTTTTGGAAGTAGTCTGTTAGAAACCAACATTCTGTGTCCCTGGACACATATTGCTATTGTTACCAGTGACCGGGAAGAATGCCAATCCCTGTATAATACTTTCAAGTCTGTTTTATGAAAAGAAAAAAAAAAAAGAAAGAAACATTTTTGCCACAGGTTTTTTTCTATAATTAATTTGTCTAATTTCAGTCTTGCATGAATGCAGCAATGTTTTTCACATTGACTTCCCAGAATTCATAGCTAGATGAGGTCACATGCAAATTTCAAAGGTCAAACTAGATCAAAGGTCAGTAGGAGAACCAAATATGATGTGAGGTCAGAAAGACATCAGAAACAATGACGGGACGATGAAACTGTTTTTTTTTGTTTTTTTTTTTTTTTTGGTTTTTTTTTTTTTTTGAGACGCCACAGGGACATGCTAGGCAAACGATGAACTAACGGGCATGAAGATGTCTAGGGAAAAAACAAGGAAGAGTAAAAAGTTACACAGAATCTATGCAGCAGCAACAAAATCACTTTTAAGGGTGTAGGAGAAAAACTAATGCAAATCTTAGGTCTTTAGGGAGTCTACGAGCCATTCACATAATTTGCATTTCTTACACTCTTTGTCCACAGCACAATGAAACCCCAAGAGAATCCATCTGGAGAGAGTGAGAGGGGATGGATTCTGGGTGTTTTGGGGTGTGGGACTGGCAAGGGACAGGGGAGAGGGTCCAGTTTCAACAAAGGTGACATATGGGGAAGTCAGACGACTGAACTGTAAACTAGAAAATGGAAATTACGAACAAAATAATCAGACAGATACAAACAACAAGAGGATAAAGCATGAACTTTAGGTCTAGGGTTCAACGGTGAAAAAAAGCCCATTCCTAGAACAATTCCTCTAGAGACTACTTCAGAAGGTTCTAGCTAGACAGAGAACTGCTCTTTAGGTACCCAATAAGTTAACAATAGGCAATAAATAACTTCCATTATTTCTGAGGCAGTAAAAATTTTGTATAAAAATAGAAATGCTTTTTTTACAAATAAAATTTACAGGCCTGTGGCTTTCTTTTTTATTTATTATTTATGTATTTATTTATTATTATTAAATTTATCTTTCAAGAAACATCAAGTATTTTCACTCATTTTTATTTTATTTTTAAACCCTGTAGCTTTAAGAAACAGATCTCTAAATCTTTTTTACATTAATCCTTTCTAAAAACAAAAATAAAACAATAACAAAATAGACAACCAGTGTAATTATATGACCAATATGACCAATACGTGTCATGTTTCTTTGAACCCTAAAATAAAATTCTACTTCTTAAAACAAACCGATGTAGTGGAAAGACGTTTTGTGTTGTTTTAAGTGCTTCTCCTGGCTTCTCCCTCTGCTAGGCCACCACAGTTACTCTAAACGCCGCCGGGGCCCTCCGGAGGGCCGGGTGGCGTGGACAAGGAGGGGTGAATTCTCCAGGCAGTGCTCTTGGGGCACCAGTGGTTTCAGAGTTAGAATTGCACATTAGCTTTTGTTTGCCTTTTAAATTCTCAAGATGTCATTTATTTATGTGTATGTTTTCTTTAAAAAAGCAAAAATGAAAAAAATTTAAAAAAAGGTAAAAGGAGATTCAAATTGCAAAACAAAGGAGAATACAGTGGCACAACTGGAGGAGGAATTTACTCAATAGAAATAAGGTAGCCCAAGTTTTATGGCAAACTGGGGGATGGGTGGGGGAAATGGAGGCCTTATTGTAAAAATAACCGTCTCTCTTGGTAAAAGTTGGCAATATGGTCCTCCTCTGCCTTCCCTGTTGAGAACAGGCTGGCTCGTGGGACTTACCCTAGGAAAGCTAAAATAAGAGCAGGGAGCCTCTGGGGTTAGGATCAGTAAGGTTTGCTGTCGTTTTTGGAGCGCTTCAGCTGCACCTTCAAGCGTTTCATGCCGATCTGAAAGCCATTCATAGCTTGGATTGCAGCTTGTGCAGAGACTGGATTGTCATAGCTAACAAAACCTGGAAAATACAAAGAGAAAAAAGAGGCAGTCAAGATGGAGAGAAAGCTTTTTGGGGATGGCTGGCATAGTGTCCTTTAAATGCTAATTGGTGCCAGTCCCATGGTCTCAATTTAGTACTACTCAACTTACAGTGTGTGATGAATGTTTTAGGAACAACACTGGAAATGTCCACTGAGTAAAAGTAGTAAAAAGCTAATTGGACTGGTTACTTGGTATGTAGGCTAAAACACCTGCCCAGAAGACTAAAATCTCAAATTTAGTTGTTTGAATGAATTTAGTCTCCTTATTTAATCCCATGTAGATAAGTAAGCAGTAGTGTAAGTACTCCAGAACTCAGAGAGGCCGCAGGAGCGCCCCGTCCCAACCACGTGAGTCTGAAAAGCAGGACAGTTAAGGGAGAGCTGCATAATGGCACATACTACCAAAGAGCTTCACTGTCTGTCATTCCAGTTCTCCGTTTAGATAGAACCTACACCTGTTTGGCTACAGGATGAGCCAGTGAATTAACCCATTACTGAATTACAATAATTTATACTTGATTTGTAACATTTTGAAGTTATTACTATGAAGAACCCAAGGAAATGCTGGGCCTTTCTCTTCAGCTCAGTTTCCATTGTCAAAGCTCCAGGAAATTTAACAGAAAGATTACTACCTTGTACCACTCAAAGACTTCTTGAGGAACAGGAACACACAGTCTAAATGGCTCAGGGCTTACCCATCTGAACAGAATTCCCAGTATCTTTGACTGCAGCAACCACAACCACCAAGAAAATAGGAAGGACATACTTTTGAGAAAGAAGGAGTGATGCTCTGCAGAGACCCAGAAATAGGAGAATTCTGGTCATATAGTTTGTTCTAACACTGAGGGGTGAGGCCATGGCAGGGGTACAGGTAAAGCTTTAGTTAATACTTAGACAAGTGGTGAGCTTGTATAGTTCCTACTAACTTCTCTTGTGGAAAGGAAGCTATTATACAGATTAAATTTCAGTTATGAACATCAGCTGCTCAGAAGGTTCTATACTGTCTCTATCTACTGTTAAACTTTAATGCTAAAGAAAACATTCCTTTACAAACTAGAAGAGAAAGAAAAGGACAGACATACTTTGAGCTGATTTTTCCCCTCAGCTGATAAAAATGGGCATACAGCATAAGGCAGAAAAGTTTTTCTCAGGCAGGCTGTCTTGCAAAAATGATTTACTTTTGTATTAAATCTCATTCCCCTAAAATGTGTCCTCAAATCTAGGATTTTTGTTCTGACTGCCTTTCCCTCAAGGTCTTTATCTAGAGGTAGCAAGATGGCTAAAGAATGGAAATGGGTCAAGAGTGAGATAGACAACAAAACCCAGGCAACAGTGTGATTGAAAGGGGCTCTCATCTAATGACTAGTAATCCTGCAAAACGGGGCCCTAATAGACTGGCTCACCTAGGTTCTAAGGCTTTTTACAAAACTTTAAAACAGAGCCTCTAATGCTAAGTAATAGTCTGCTGATTTTCATAGCTATGGTTTAGATTATTATGAACACATTGGTTACGTAGTTTGTGGACTGATAATCTGTTTTCAAGGTAATAAATATTTTCTCAAACCACAAAGCACAATCTTTTTCCAATCTCCAAATAAGCTTAGAATATTGTTCATCTAAAAATATAAAAGGCTACCTCAAAACTTTGTTCAGGAAAGCCTCCCAAAGGTAAGCTCATATTCACACATACCGTGTGTAACCACTTAATTACCATTTCACTCTCAGGATCCATTTCAAAGGAGTGTACATAGTCCTCAGAACAGCAGCAATAAATAGTGTGATGGGTTTAGGCTGACAGCCTTTCCACTAGGGTAAAAACAGTAACTCAAAATGGCTGACATACTAATTCCCCTAACAGCAGAGCTTCTGACCTTCCTCGGTGATGGCACAGAAATTAGAAAGACTTTACAATAATGGAAGTTTAGAAGCCATAACATTCTCTTTGGACTGGTTACCCACTGCCAGTCAGCCAACTTCTAAGTTTGAGGTTTTAGCTGTTTGAGAACCATCCTACTGTCAGTAGTTTTCCTTACAACATACAAGTCTATGTGTTTCTTCTGGCCTGCATCTGTTTTGTGTTATGCTACTGTTACTGTTACTGCCTACTACCAACATGAATTATTAAATTGCTGGAGTGATTAAAGCAAATACTGTAACTCAAACCAGGTCAGAACTTGCCAAGTAAGTAATATGTGCTCTGAACATCCTGGCCTCTAAACTCCTTTGTGGGCCAAAGGGTTTGGGAAAAAAAGGAATGGAATGAATGAATGTTGTCTTCCCAGTGTGAAAATATTAGCACATGCTTTGAACTTTCCTTACTCTCTTAGGAAGGAAAAAGTGCCACAGGAAGCAGAGTCTGAGAGAACTGCTTAAGGAAGGATAGTCTGACTGCTAAACTAGCCAGTGCAGCTAGCTTTGAGCAGTACTGAAAGGCTGGGCTACCCGCATAACTCCTGTGCTCTGTATCCATTTATGTAGCTCCTGCCAATACCGTAAGCCGAAATTCTGGCCCTTTAATCCCATCAGGATGCTCTGTGTAACCATGAGATTAATCAACTACATGGAATTGCAATGTGGCCACAGCTGTGCTTGCAAATGTAAGTGTATGTCAAGGTACGAAACAGTAAGGCCCCCCAGGATAATATGTGACGCACACAATAGTGTCTGAGCCATATTAAACCGGGAGGGGGATAAGGAGTTAGTGGCAAAGTGTCTGTAGTACTGTTCTATATAAAGAGACTAAACTACAGTTTGTTAACTGTGTTTCCATCTGATAAAAGTTCATGGTTGAATTTACAGGGCTTGAAGAAATGGCTATTGCTCTACAATTTATAATTATTAGATATATAGTAAAACACTTTAATAGTATGGAATATTATACCATTCCCTAATGTAAGGAAATTTTTCAGATACTTCTTTTATTTTGATTAAACAACTATGCCTAAATCTGCTTACATGCATTCAGAAGTCAAGACCGCCCCCAACCCCACCAACACAAACACATCTTGACTCCAAAATATCTATCAATCACATTTTTCCCTCACTTGGGAACCTACTGGAATATTCTAACTTGGTGTCTTTTGCATACCAAAGCACTTGCTCAGATTGGTCTGTTTGTCAATGAAGACTTTAGCAGAAATAACATTTCCAAAAGGCATGAACATCTGCAGAATGTCCTGGTCTCCAAACTCCTGTGGAAGGTGGTAAATAAAGAGGTTTGCTCCCTCTGGACCTAAAGAGGAAGAAAAAATTAGTGTAAGGTATCCCTTAAGTCTTTGTTCCCAAAGCCTCTTCGTAGGAATGTTTTAACAACATGTAGGTTAAACATTTGGCTTTCTCTTATAAAAGAGTAAACAGATGGATAAATGTCAAGAGCTGGCATGTCTTTCAGGAAAGCACTCATCCTTCTGATTTTTCTAATTTCTAAAAAGATACTGGCTACACATAACCTCCTTCTTAGCGTCTTCTATGGGTCACATATACTTAGGGGCATGATAGCATTCATTTGATTCTCCTTTTCATGAAGTGAGGGTAGTAGTGGGCAGGCTATGGACAGAGCATGTTGGCATGGGTTTTTCCTGGGGGACCATGTTTTTTTTTTTTTTTTTTTAACATGTAGACTATCTCTTAGAGGAAAAGAGAATGTTTTGTGCATTCCAAGCAAATTGCAGCAATTTAGAATAATGAATATAGCAGCAGTACTGCTTAGATTTCTCATTTACCCAGTTACCCAGCCAATTTTGATTTGCCAACTCTCTTAATATAGTATAATAATCATTATTAGAAATGACTGGCAGTCAGTCAGTGTGGGGAAAGAAAGGTAGCTGGATTCTCACAACTTCGGTAAGAATTACACCAGAGGGAATTAACCTTGGAAATGAATGTAATGGATATAGAGCTGCTCAGATAGAGCTAAGCCAAGTTCTTCCTCTTTACCCATTCTTTTCCAGCAAATACCAGAAATAGGGACAGAATCTTCTTAGTTATATTGGGTGGAGGGGGTAAGCTCTTAAGTTCCTCTCCATTTCACTCTTGGAACTCTGCCCACCTCTACAGGAGCTGTCTGAAAGTTAAAAAATAAGGACTTTAAGTCAAATGGAGAATAAGGGCTGATGTCTCTTGGGCACTGTCTGTGAGGAAAGGGAGCTCACAGAGCTGGTTCAGTAAATTCTGCAGCTGGTATGTGGGTCTGCAGTTGGCTTTCACAGGAGAGGAGCCAGGCCTGCCTGCCCTGTTGTGAAGCCCCAGGGGACAGGCTGCAGTGGTTCCCTAGAGAGGTAGGGAGGGTGTCTGTGTGTGAGTTGAAGAGAAATAAAAAGAGGATAAAGAACTTTGTAAAAATAAACGGACAAACACTGTTTCAAAGATTGTCCAACTGAATTTCTTCTTTTGCTCCCATAAAATCATAGTGTCCCAATGAATGAGACTTTCACTGCTGTAACACTAAAAAAGGAAGACTTTGATACGTATGACTGAAGCCAGAGATAAACGATTTCTTCCTTAAAGATGTGTCTACATGAGTACTTTAACTTTCTGTAATGGTCACAGATTCTATAGATGATCACTGTTGCAGTGCAGGGGAGGCAGCTTGTGTTTTAAAGGGGCATAAATACAGGGCTTACTTGATGTGAATAGATAAAAAAACAAAACACTGGAAATGGATGTTCTGAGCACTACTGGGCCATGCCCATCCTTTGCAATATGCACAGTGGTCAAATCTGGTATCACTAGATTTAATATTACTTCTGAATGAATGATCCAAATGCACAAATGGGGATTAATCAGACCCAGTTTGAATTATGAAGTACATCTCTTCCTGAAGCCTGGGGAAAAATAACATTTAATGCATAGGGCAGTTTACTGGGTATGCCCGAATAATCCTGGCATTCTAGAATTCTGTACATTTTGAATGTATCTGGGCTAGATGGGAGACCATGAAAATCCGGGGACACCTAGGCAGAAGGAAGCTTTGCCCTTTTGCTCATTATTTTCCCAGAAAAAAGGTCAGTGGAATCTCCCGGTTTGCCCCTAGAACCCTGTTACAACCCTGTTATTTCATCACCAAGAAACTTTTATTTTTTAAACCCCTGAACGTTTAGTGTTAGAATGAGGAAAAGATAATTTCCTATGGAAAGCCTCCTTTGTATGCAACTGAGGTGGCTATTACCTTCTCCCCATAAGGATTCTGCCTGTGAATCGTTCTTTTTCTCTACATCTAGAAGTAATAAAACCCTATCCACAAATCACCCTTTTGTCCAATTTCTCTTACTACCTGTCATTTTAACTTGGGAGAGTTATTGGTGTTAACACTGCTGGTCCCAGCTGGTTGGAGCGTTTACATTTTGTATTTCTCACAGAGCACCTGTAGCATAAAACACTGGGGGTGTCTGCAGGAACAAAGCTGTGTACCAGATCACCAGTGTCTCTGACTTCCTTTTGGGTGCCTGGAAGCCCTAAGTTTGTGTATGACTTCCCTCTAGCAAATGAAGGAAGATGGGAAGGTCTGAGAGTGGTTAGAGGATATTTAGGAATGACAAGAAAGGTGGTGAGTTTTCCTTCATTTAGATCTACTGGGATGCCATAACTCTCCAGAATTTATCTTGGGAAAAAGTTAAAACCATTTATTTATAAGACAGACTAATTTATTTTTCTGTGTGTTGGGCAGGGAGGACTACACAAGGGTACAGGACTAAATACATTAAATTGCCTTTCAGCTGTCTTAACTAAAAGACTAACTGGAGTAGGAAATCTAAAAATCTGTTTGCTAATGGAATTTATTGTTTTTTTCCCCTCCTACTATAATATGCTTTTTAAATTGCACTTTACTTAAATTAACAGGTTAAATTTCTTGAGCTACATTAATCAGGACTAGCCCATAGTTATTTTGACCTATTTTACAATCCCTAAAGCTCAAAGCAAAGAAACTCAAGGCAGTGATAAAGCAATTGAAAAAAAAAAGTTTTAGGACCCACTTAAACCACTGCATTTTGCATCTTTTAGTGGTAGATGTTTTCTCAGTGACACAAGCTATGTAGTTTGCTGGAAGGCCTTGCTAGCTAATGGGGAGATGACCAACGTTTTCTAAAAGCATCTAAGGAAACTGTCTGAGGATATCATCTTACAGGATCTCTGCTATTACCCTTAGTCTCACTATGGTAGTGAGACCCCCTGGAAAAGGACTAAATAACCACTGGAGGGAAGACCTGTGTGGTGGTTATGATGTACGGTCTCTTTACAGGACTAGTGAACAGTAGTTGTCTGAACAGCTGCATGTTTAAAAAACTTCCAATAACAGTCATAACTGAGAGTAAAGAGAAAGTTGAAATGAGGAAAAGACCTAGACTTTTATATACCTTTCATTTTTAATTATCTGTATGTTGTTTATTAAAGGAAAAAAGCCCCCAAAATATGTGTATCTTTTAAGCTGTGTTCTCTTAAAAATCACAACTTTTCAAAGTAAAATAATTCTTACAGCACATCATGCTTTAGGTTAAGAATATTTAGACAAGAGCAGTTTGTAACTATGGGATGAACTATGGGATGAGGGCAAAGGAGAAAGGAAACTTTAGAAAATCTCCTTTATTAATTTTCTGTTTTAGCTTATTTCCCCACATTCTAAACAAGTCAGGAAAATAAATAGCTTGTGGCTGATTTTGCTTTAGAGCAACTTCAATTAAGGAAGAAGGAATCAAAAGGAATGATGCCAAACTATCTCTGTTTGGATTAGGTCATTAACTGTTTTGTATATAATTGGCTTTAATTTATTCTTAGCATTAACTTCCTGAAGTTTATTTTGCCTTATTGGCAGAAAGCAAGGCAACCAATCAGTTACTTGGTTCCCCAGAAGACCACCCCACAATTAAATAAATACTAAGTTGATCCTAAGGGTGGATTTCATCATTATCTTGAGAAGCATCAGCTACTGAGAGGCAGCCACACAATCACAGGGTGAGTGGACTCTAAGATCCTGGGCAATGCAGGGAGGAGCTTCTGCATTAAGGGGGAAACTCACGGTCCATGTTGCTTGGGGAGAGGGAGGTTCCTTGTAAATTTCTGATGGTAGCAACTAATAAATGCATGTAAAAGTACAATGGATGAGAACTTCAGCTTGATAAGGTGAATGAAAAATTAAAAGATGAACAAGAGAGAAGACAGATGACTTCAGCTTGCAATTTTTAAAAACATGAACACTAGAAATAAAACAACTGATTTCTCTTATGACATAGTTCAACTCAGCATCTTCCAAGTGTGCTTTAAAGGCACATGTGGGTAGGGCTGGCCCTGCCAGGTCCCTGCTTGGGCCCAGGGCAGGCACATACCTTCCTTTTGGCTGCCCGCAGCACTTTGCTGCTGCAGCAGGCTCTGGCTGTACAGAGTGGGCAGCGCGGCTGCTGCGTACTGCTGAATTCCTGAGTAGGCCTGGGTGAGGGCGTCCATGGTGCCAGCTGTGCCATTCGTCAAGCCTGTGGCGCCAAGTCCTCCATTCAGAGCCGCCATACCTGAGAGCATTTGAGCAACTTTACAAAAAACCCAACAATAGAGAAAAGAAATAGCACTTATTCATTAGTGCTTTCCAAAGGAAGTTAGAGAATCATTTGACACAAGTACAACAACAAGTGCATGCAGCTAGCACACCAATTAAACCAACAGAAAATCAAAATAAAACCATGAAGAAATAATCACGATAATGGGAAAAAGACCTAAGCAATGATAACTTTCACTCCCTAAGCCAGTAATCAAAATTCACCAAGGTGCTACAGTTAGACAGTACATCTTAATTCCATGCAGTGTGCTACTGGCAAGTACCATTGTTATCTTTTTGAAATAAAAGACTTCTGCTTTTTAGAGTTTAGAAGCATGTAAAAAAACATTAGTGGCAGAGGCCTGTGACATCTATACACTTAAATCCATTTACTGGGTTCTTTGAGGATTCAAGGGATTGCTCAAGGGGGTAAGGAGGACAGGATAAAATAAAACTTTTTTTCTCAAGCTGTCTGTTTAGGAAATGGCAGAGCAGACAAGTTCTGTGCCCTAAAAACCAGTGAGTCAGCAGTGCCATTAACTGGTTTTCCTAAACAGTTGAAAGGTGCTGTCAGGGATGAGGACCTTAGGAATAAACAGCATACATGATTTAAAAACCAGGGAATGGCAGTAAATGTGAACCTTTTCCACAGTTGCAGAGAACTCGAGCTACTTATTCCTTGTCAAAGGATGGAAAGTGAATGGTGTGGTCTTAGCAGCAAATACTTATTCTGTACATATGTACACCCACACTTGTATATTAGTCAGTGCCCAGGTAACAGGTTTCTGCCAACGAAAGAGCTTCATGTCATGTTTTCCGCCAACTGCAATGTCACTGTGTCTTTGTGTTGGATCCTGGCTGTTAACTGATGGGGAATGGCTGTTGATGTTTTGCTCTCTTGATTTTGTCCAGGTGTCCTGGCTGCTCCATTCTGGTTGCTGATTGTGTCACATTTTCCCTGAGAATTGAGTCAAAACAAACAGTGCTTTGTAGAGAGTTAACTTCTCATATAAATACAGGAAATGGAAGAAGTGACATCACAATTGCCTTTGGTTCCATTTATGATTAAAAAGGTTTCTAAAAGATCTGTTTCTGAGAAAAACTTAAAACATTAATGAAAATCGTGATGGGATTAGGGTTATTGATTAGAGGTATTGGAATAGCAAGTATGACTGACTGAAAAAAATTGGTAAGAAGTCTAATGAGAATAGAGGACAGCTAAGATAAGGATGCTTGGAAATTATATAGAGGAATCAAACAGTAGAATCACCTTAACACTCCTATCACTGTTTCTGCTTGCCATCCACAGGATATAGAGGAGGTAGGGCATGTCCTATTTATTCCATACGTGCTTCTCCTATTTTGCCAACTTCATCTCTTAGATTAAAAGGACAACATGCAAGATATAAATTAGACGTGGCTTAATGGTAGAGGACTCTCCTAGTGCCCTCAGGTCTGGGATTCCTGCTGTGGGGGATGGTTCAGAGAACACTATCCTTAGAGAGGGCTGGGCAGGTTGGGGAGGCAGGTTTGGACAGCCTGAGAATGGAGTAACAGCCCACTGAGAAAGGAAGTGGTTTCCAGCAGATCCAGTAAGCAGGAGTAAGCCAAGAGGCCCTGCTGCATCTGCTTGCAGTTCTTACTATGAAGAAGTCTATTTTTTTTTCTGATCATGCAAATAATCACTGTTACAGAGCTTAGAAATAGTTTGTTCTGCTAATTACTCTAAATGATTCCTGAGACACCAACTAATCACATTTACCTGTGTCTTTTCTTCTCCATTCCTGTTGTTAGGGCTGCTAAAGGGCTGGGGGGTAATTACTCTTTTCCTCCTTTGGTCTTATTTCATCCTCACTTCCCAGTATTTGTGTGATGCAAAGAAACTTCCATTTTCTTTTTTTGAGAGAGGTTAGAGGAAGGTGTAAAGTTACATAGTAAGGGAGGAGGCCCTCCTGAGAAGTTCTATTGGTTCTGCCTTGTTCAGGCTGTTAACAGGTGCTAGCAATAGAGATCAAGTCTTGTGCTCAACCCTCTGGAAACTCTGATTCCTGTGTGGGGGGAATTTCTATCAGGAAAGTGAGCAATAACCTGCCACTCTACTTATGCCTCAAGCTATGTGGTTCTCTTTGGTGTCTGTGGCAGCCTGGGGAGCTCTGGACAGCCACAGGTGCCTGACAGTACAGGTTGAAGGCCTTGGCTCCACTAGGATGAATAGTAGAGCTCTGAATCTCCCTGCCACTCCCTGGAATTGGCAAGACTGCTGCGTCTCCATGGCTTGCCAGGTAAGGGCCTTGGAGTTTTCAGGCCTTGCCACTTAAGTCCCACAGTAGTGCCTTCCTGCAGTCTAGACCCTGTGCCCCTCATCTTCTCCAGGAGGCCTCTCTGTAGTGGTCACTGGTACCCCAGCTTCCTTCCTTTTGTCTGGCATTTTCTATTAACTAGGTCAGGAGGATTCTCTTTTAAAGTCGTTCCCCTGTTTTGCCAACTTTTTTCCTCTCAAAACACAGAAACTTCATGTTCCCTCTATACTGTATCAGAAGAATGTTTCAGGACTGAACAGGGCTCTTGTGAGGACTGTAGCTCCAGCTATGTCCTCTATCATTCCTGCCTCTAGGGCACAGTGGTTGGCTGTTTTTACACTACACCTCAGGGAGAATCTGCTTTCTGAAGGGTTTGCTTCTCCTGGTGTTGTGCACTTGCGAGATAGTCATGGCTGACCTTATCTGCCTGGGAAGGGGAGGAAAGTAGCAGAGGAAGCAGGTACTGAGTGGATGGGATGTAAATGCCAAAGGGGGACTAGTCAGGGACCCATATAAACAAGAGATGGAGGGTTTGGCCTCTCCAGCCCAGGGCTTGGCTCCCCTATACAATAAAAAATAAGGTCGTCTTTAGAGCAACAACCAAAAAAGGTAAAACTTCTCAAAGGCAAGTGCGTTGAGAACACTAAAACCTAGGGTAGAAAGGGTAGAGAATACACAGAAAAATTTGAGGAAACATCCAAGGAAGATTTTAACTCTTGAAAGTAATTCCCATGAATTACCTGATTGTTTTTCTGTATTAAATAATCATTGTATCAAAGATAACACTTGTCAACTTAGCTGCTGGTACCTAATTACTTCTAAAGGCCTTGGACAATAGAAGCAGGGTTAAGTTAAGGTGAATAAAATGCTTTCACTTAAAAGAACAGCGCTTTTCTTTGAAAGGGCAAATGGATTGACCATTTCCTCCCATTTAATCTAGATCTCATGCATGCTATTTTGATGGGAAGGCAGGAATAATGTGATAGGTGTGACAAACCTCTGCAAGGAAAGAATTGGTCTGTCAGAGTAGTTGGTAAGTAGACTGACTATGTGCTTTACCCTTAGTTATTCTCTGAAGGCCCTCAGCTGACAGAAACAAACCAGAAAGCTGTGAGGTTACTGAGTAAATCTGTTAAAATGACATACACAGACATAACCATAAATACAAACATGAACATTTTTCAGAGGCCACTATGGAGTTGGTACTGAAAAGTAGTATCAGTGGTAGAGTACCATAAGCAGACTGCATTTATTTGCAAGCCATTCCACAAGGTTTTATACAAAATAAAAAGTGAAGAATGTATTAGTAGTTCTCACATTTACTATTTACTGGGATAAGTTTTGCATTATATGTAAGAGGTATGTCCTTCGAAGATACAAGCTATTAAGTGAAAACCTAAGTATAAAATGTCTGGATCCAGGGTAGGTAAATAAAAATATGAATACAATTAGTGGCACTTTCATGTAGGCCCATGTTAAGGTCATCAGTGTGTGTGGCATTGTGTGCACTTGTGTATGTATCTTCTTATATTTTAGTAAATCCCAAGAAGTACAGATTAAAACAATAATTTTAATTGTTGAAATGCAGATTAAGAGTGATAAGGTACAATACTATGCCAAAAGCATCTTCTTTTATCTTTACATAAAACAGTTACATAAACACTCCTCACTGCTGGTTATGTTCAAATAGTAATTTTAAGCACTATATGGTAGGTAAGCTGTTTGTAAGAACTGTGCAGTTTGTACAGGAAAAAATAAGGGTGCCACTTGACTTGCATTTAAACATACCAAATGAGGTGCAAACTTTTGGGTAAATATGACTGAACAAAGTTTTTTCTTCATCTTAGTTGAGACATTAATATACAAAATGTGTCCAGGGAACCCTCAAATAATCTAGAAGTGAAAGTCCTGAATCATGTTCCTCCTTCTGATCTTGTGATTCCTGCTTTTTAGAGAGCTGTTTTTTTTTAAAAAGCCCTTTCATTTGGTAATGTATTAGGGAAGAAAAAGGATATCAAACTCAGTTTAATTTAGCTACTACTTATCTACAAATCAAAAACTGCCTTTCAGGAGGAGTGAGGCCCCTTAGCAGGGAAGAGGGTCAAATCTAGGTTAAGGTCAGTCATCTGCCTGTTTTCTTTCTTGTTTCTTTGTCCATGGAAAGAGTTGGTTCCATTAAAAAAAAAGAAAAACCCAGAATTTTACACTCCTTATGGTATTAAGTGATTGTCTGTCAGATAGGAAAGAGCAAAGATATGGAATCTGTGGATAAGTGTTTTAGAATCTGACTCTATCCATATAGCCATTTTTATTAACTTCTTTGAGAGTTATCCAGGAGAACAAGTAGCATTATCGATTCTGTTTAGGAAGAATGATTTGAAAGAGGACACTATGCCCGTGGGGTTTTTTTGATACTTAATTTGGAGCGAATATTAGCTCCCAGTCCATTTGTAGATTGTATCAAAGCTCTGTACTAGTAACCCTTATCAATGAGAAGCAGTGTGTTTCCATTTGTGTATAATTTTGGTTCAATTAAACATTTTCCTGGTTCATAGTGATTGGAAGGGGTTATTTGAAACCAGAAACATTCTTAATTTCCCATGAACTATACATTCTTCAGTTGACGCAATGGCAAAGAAATAAAAGAAGCAAGCAATTTAAACCTGTTGTCCTTGCCAGAGCAAATTTGGTATAACGTAACACCCCACACAAGAACTAGTCATGGTTTCTCTGCCATTTAACACAATCCCTGTGTGGTCTTCATGATCACGATGATAAAAGCCCAAGAAACGTACAACAGAGTAGGATGGAGAGGAGCAGAACGCAGACGAGAGGACACACACACAGCAGTCATGAGAGCTCGTGCTGAGGAGGACAACCATTCCCACTGGCCTGTTACTCTGCAGACCAAGGACAGGCGGGCGATCAAATCAAAGTCCTTGTTTGAGGGGAACTAGGTCCTGGGGCAAGAGAAGCAGCATGAGGGCATGTGGGTGAACACATACGTCCTCAACCTAGGTGAAGGACATGTGGGCTGGTGCTTCTGCTGGACAAGGTCAGAAAGAGGAGCTGTACCAGAAGCAAGAGTCAAGGCAGTGAGGCTCCTGTTTGTCTGCTGGAAAACGTAAAAGCTGGAGGCAGTTTTAATCGGAATAAAACATTTGGCTATCACATGGTTACCACCTGTCATGTACTATATGCTAAACAAGAGCCATCATTTTTGAAAGGAAAACGTGTATTTTTCTACGATCAGATAAAACTTAGTTTAAATTTTTTTTTCTCAGAGAAACTGAATAAAAGGATTGCATCCTGAAATTTCCTACTTCTAAACATGATTTCTTATCAGGATTATACAAATTAATCTATATTTGAATGAGTCTTAGGGTTTTTTTTTTTAAAACCAAATAGATTACATGGTATTCTTTCTGAACTTTTAAAGTGTAAACTTGTTTTTGGCTTTTAAAAAAAAGTTTACTTATTGAATCATGGCTCAAAGTAGGGCAAATAGTGAGGACGCCTTCATTAAAAATTAAAACAGGCAGGTGTTAGGTGGCTTGGGCTATATAAAAACTCAGAAATTGCTGGTTGTCCTCACTTTCCTGGGATTCTCTTCTCTAGGCAACCAGGGTGACTGAACTGAAGGGTAGGCAAACTAGGTATCCCTTCTGCAGGCTGCGGGTCAGTTCCCCGTCCTGGAGTCCATATCAAGTACAGGCCTAAAATATAATTTATTCTTGGATCTGGGTGCTATTCCCATGTGGGTTTAAAATGACAGGAACAAGTGCAGATTGGCCGTATGAGCTAGATCCCAAGTTCTTTGATGAGCCCGTGTGTTTCAGAACAAAGTGTAATACGGTAAGCTATTTGCCTCAAAACCTATTTTACCCCACCGGTAAAATGATGCTTCTTCAGACAGTCACTGCTAATAAAGATTCCAGATGATACTCTTTCCAGCAGTACCTCCTCTCCACATAGTTTCATTTCCCTCTTTCCAAGGCCTCATTTCCCCCTCTATACAACTGTCAAAAATCTTTTCTGCATTTTAAAACTGGAAGGTACCTTTAAGCTCATCTGATCCGGAACTTTCAGTTTTCAAATGGAGACTCAGAAGCCCGGAGAGGGAGCAATGATTTGCCTGAGGTCTTACAGTTGATTGGGAACATGCGTCCTGACTTCTACTCCATTAGTTTTTCTATTATTACATACTTCCTTGTAGAAGGACAGAAGAAACCCAAAACCAAGCCAAATTCCTTGAAACCTGAAAATATCTGTACAACACAGCAAACTATTGATGACTGTACTACATACTGAGAAGAATTGGAGGGTGTAAGTGGTTGAGAGTTTTTTGAGACAAAATGAATGTGGATAGCGTTTGCTTATTATAGCATGCGCTCCTCCATCCCAAGTTTTAGTTCTCCCCATTCCATGTCCTTTTTAGGTCATTTCTGGCTGACCATTTTCTGTGGAGAATTTGGGGGAAGGCTGTCCACCAGAGCAGCAAATACTCACTGTTTATGGTACCTGCTAGTGCATTAATATTATTCAATCCAACAGTGGCTCCAGCCAATCCTTGCAGAGTCCCAAGAGAGGTCAAGGAATTCATGGCTGCACCAGCAGTGGAGTTGGGGGTTGAAGCCGCCACTGAAAAACAGAGAGGAAAAGGGGGAGAAAAAGCACAAGATAAGTGAAAGCCAACTGGACTGAAAAGTAATCTCTTGTCATCACAGCAGACAAACTGAGAAATCATTTAGTCACTGGAAGCCCACATTCCTCCTTTGTGTTTTTTATGTCAAAGTACACTTAGGATCGTACTTAATCGTAATGATTTTGACAGTTAGATTAAAGCAATCATCATAGTGGCCTGGGGATTCAAACCCCAGCACCACACACATGCGCCATTATAGCTGTTTTTCCAATAGTGAGTATATTTATTGCTGCTTAGTGGGGGAACTTTTGAGAATGGGAAGCCTGTCATTTTGCAAGATCCTCCATTAGCCCAAATATTAGGAGAGTCTCAGTCCTCTTAGCCACCTTGTCACCTACACTGAAAAGTTACTGCAGTAAAAAGGGGTAGAGGTAGGGGATTAAAATGGCAATTTCTTGGCTTTCTTGTTGTTTCTGCTTCAGATGTGGCATTCTCAGTTTTTTGAAAAAAAAAAAAAAAAGGTGCAACTCCCTGAATTTGACAGAAAACTTTAGGGCCCAGGTGGTATTAAGAGTGATATGAAATAAAACTAATTTGGTACAAATCTTCTCCTCCTATTCCTCTTTAAAAAATAACAGCTTTAGTGGGATATATTTCACATGACATAACATTTATGCTGGGCTGAGGATTTAGCACAGTGGTTTGAGTGCTTGCCTTGCAAGCACAAGGCCCTGAGTTCGATCCCCAGCACCAAAAAAAGAGAAAGATTTATGCCTGTAAATCCACAATTCAGTGGTTTTCAGTATATTTAGAGTTGTACAATCCTGTCTAATTTTAGATCACTGTTATTACTCCCAAAGAAATGCATAGCCACTCTCCATTCCCCCATCCCTTTCAACATCTGCTAATCTACCTTTTGTCTCTAGGGATTTGCCTAAGTTGGGGATTTCATACTTTCACTTAACATAATGTTTTCAAGGTTATAGCATGTGCCAGTCACTCCTTTTTATTACTGAATAATATTTTGTTATATAGATGGTGTTACATTTTGTTTACCCATGCATTCCTCTTTTGAGCTATTATGAATAAAGAGGCTATGAACACTTAGGTACAACTTTTATGTAAACATACAGTTTTAATCCTTGTCTTGTCTTTTTTTTTTTTTTTTTTTTCCCCAGACAGGGTCTTGCTTTGCAGTGCAGGCTGGTCTCAAACTCATGGTGATCCTTCTGCCTCAGCCTCCCAAGTGCTGGGATTATAGGCTTACACCACCATGCCCAGTTTACATTTTTTAATTCTCTTGAATATACACCTAGGAATGGGATTGCTGGGTCATCTCATAAATCTATTCTTAACATTTTGAGGAACTGCCCAATATTTTACAAAGTGACTCTTGTAGTATGATTGCTTCTTTAACATTTCAAGTATCTTCAATTCATATGGCTCTATAATGTGATCTTTCCCACACACATTATTTCATTATGGTGATGAAGATAAAGGCTAAACTTGACTCTGACCACTGGTGAAAGAAGCACTTAGTCCATTTTTAGCTGTAAAATCCTGAGTATGTGGGTCTCCTTTCCATCTAGGACAGCCAGGAACTCTGTCTTCAGGGACCACACAGCATTGTACCTTGTATAGTTCCTTTTAAATTAGGCCAAAATGTAATTTTTTAACTTACCAAATTTCTATTCATGTATGGCATTGGCTTCTGGTAACTTTTACTGTCTTTGAAAAAAATTTAAAATGGCAATCTATGTTTCTAATCCTCTTATATCATGAAACCTTTCAAATATGCACAAAGCAGAGACAATAACAAAACAAAATCCTATAAAACCAGATCCAGATTCTGGAATGTTCAAGACCCAGCCTAACCCCACTTTGGAAATGTAATTTAAGAGACAGACGTCACATGATTTTGTAATTTAAGAGACAGACGTCACATGATTTCACCCATACATGCTTCAGTATGCAGTTATAAAAATTATGGAATTTGGTTTTAAAACTCCAAAACTATTATTGTTCATAAAAAAATTAATAATAATTACAGTACTTGGTTTCACAGTTGAAATAAGAAAAGACAAATGTATGGCTATTATGCATAATTAAGAGACTGAGATAGAAAATATGGAATAGATCTAACATAGGTCTAGCTGAAGTTCTTGAGGGAAAAAAGAGAATAGAGAAAGGTAAAATAAAAGTTAATGACCAAGAACTTTTTGAGAACTGGTAAAAGACAAAATAAATGAAAATCCACATGCTCAAGAATCCCAGTGAACTTTAAACAGGGAAAATAAAAACAAATCTGTATTTGTATGGACCGTAATAAAAAATGCAGAATACCAAAAATGAGGAAAAGTTCTTTAAAACAGTCAGACGGAAAAAAAGAATACCCTCAAAGGTAATGAAAGCCAGAGGGCAGTAAAAGGTGCTGATAAATAAACCCAAAATCCAACAAAAATTTATTTCCTGAACTCTTTTTTGCTCACCAAATTCTTCAACTATATCTAATATGCTCTTAAACTTACATATCCAGTGAATTTTATAATTAGTACGCTTTTCATATCGAAAAGTTTATTTTGTCAAAGTGCCTGTCATTTTTAATAATCAGTTGCTGCTTTTTGTGTTTTTGAAATTCTTTTAAATTTCTATAAACATATTAAATGTATTTCCTTTCTTTTGTGTGCTAATAATTCCAATATCTGAGGTCTTGGTAGACCTAACTATGGTGTCTTACTATGTCTCTGTTGCGTCTTACTCTTGGTCCTTGATTTACTCGTTTATTTTTTGATTGTGAGTTTAACTATATTGGAACATTATTTCTGAAAAGTCCTTGAGGCCTGGGTTGAAAATGGATCCTTTCAGAGTCAGCTTTCAATGGTGTGAGGATTTCTGATCATTCAGATAACATAAGGCTTAGTTGGAGCCCATGTGAGGGCTTGTTTATTTATAAATTCTCAGAGGGAGATTCTCTTATCTCCAGTCAGCACTAAGTTGGGAGACAGGCACTTTTCTTTATAGTTTCTAAAGGGAAATATTCCTTGTCCATCTTATACTGACAGTTCAGTCTTTTAGGGTATCAGACTTCCATGGGTATGATGGTCTCCTATTACTGTAGATTCCTCAGATGGGCTCTGGACTTCCTTATTTACATTATATAAATATAATTTATATTTATTACATTACATTCCTTATGTACTGAGAAGCTTTGAGAAGTGATGCCCTAATTTATCTGATTCACCAAAGGTCCTTAAGGTGAAAGCTACCTTCAGTGTGATTTCTTCTCTGGGTCTTGCCTTTTATTTAATCACTGATTTCTGAGTAGTCTATTAATTTATTAGTTATTGATGTAATTAAAAAATTAAAACAGTTTCTTACTAGACATTTTAGTTTTTTAAGTGGGCTGGGGATTTAGCCCAAGTGGTAGAGCGCTTGCCTGGCAAGTGCAAGGTCTTGAGTTCGATCCCCAGTATCCCCCTTCCCCACCCAAAATGGGAGTGTGTCTGAGTACTTAGTTCACCTAAACTTACAGAAACAGAAGTTTTTTGTCTGCCCACATCTAGCATATTTCCCTTAGACTATATCTGATCTCTGTATGTAAAAGTCCTTACCAAACTGTTGTATCAGTGAGTAAGAGGGTAAAACAGTATCTCTGATAGCTGTTTGGATTCTGTTATGTAAGTACCGCACACTAACTGATTGATTGCACCACTGGAGCTCTCATGTTCGGATTCTGACCCAGCCATTAAAGCCTGAAAAAATTTCTAACAATTTTAGGTGATACCAAGGAAGCACTTCTAATATGGCAGTATTCTAATATGGCAGTATAACAGTATCTGTGGACCCTCTCCCCAGTGAAACAACTATAACTGGTGAAAACTACAAAATTCAATGATTTAAAGCCTCTGAAAATTGTCCAAGTACACGTACAGATGAAGAAACGTAACAGACACCTGATCCACAACCACAACTGGCTCTTTTCCGTAGTACCACCTCTCCCCTAATTTGTGAAGTTCGGTATGATGGAAGTCGTAGTCTAGGTTAGTTAGAGTATAGCCAAGAAGATGGGCTTCCTTTTGTTCCACAGTTCCAAATCCAGGGCTGTGGTCTTCCAGGGAAGAAGAGACCCCCAACATTTCTAATCTACTCTCCCCACCCTAACCAGTTCTGTGTTATAAAAGCTCTATTTCAAGTCAGGAAGTAATGATGGCCTCCATTTGTGTGTGTGTGTGGGGTGGGGGTACTGGCCCCATTCACTCTTACCCATCTATCTCACTTACAGGCTGGAGGTTCTATGTGGAGAAAGGCAAGCCAAGAAGATCAAGTGTTACCCTGCACAACTACTGTCTTGTAGACCAGTGGTGTTATTCAAAGAAAAGCAGGCTGGCTGCTCCTGCAGCAGTTCTGGAGCAGTGACGAGAGGTCCTGTCTATAGGGTGAGATAGGCTGTAAAAATGCAAAGCTCCACAGCTCTTCCAAGGGGAATGCATTTGTTTGGAACAGAGAGAGGTAAAGTTCAAGCCTAAGAAAACAATAAAAATTTTGGTGGGGTGCAATTACGATGAGGCTGATAGTCCATGATGCCATAGTAGAGCAGCTGAAAGTTTAATGGAGCGTTTCTTGGGGCCAGGGCAAGCCTCAAGGACTAGCTCAAGGTTTATCCTACAAAAGGGCCTGACTTTAATCAGATCATACCACAGAGGCAGTGTATATTATAGGGCCAAAAGCAACAGAGCAAACAACTAGAAATTAGTGGAGACTAACAGTTGTGTGTGATAATAATAGAGACAGATCAGCCAGAAACTTAAAAAAAAAAAATCAAGCAAAAAGTCACTTGGTTGTTTCTCTGATACGAGAAACCATAAGTGTAAATAAGGACAAAGGGGTAGAATAGATATTATGTTTAAAAAAAGAAGAGATAGTATTCAAAAGAGAGGAGAACTAGATAGGGAAAAGGGGGATAAAGAAGAAGGTTAAAAGAAAAGTAAGATGAAAGGGGAAAAATGGTAAAGTGTAACTACACTTGTTGCAAATAGGGAGGGGTGGGTGAATGGGAGGGGAAGGGGGGAAGAGGGGGGAAAACCAAGATGTATCATGTACAGGTACAAAATAACCACGTTGATTATGATCATTATGTATACAATGTATTAATACATGTTCTTGGTAAAAATAAAAAAAATTAAAAAAAGTCACTTGGAAGAATGATGCCATTGAAAAAAGGAAAAGAATGTCAAGGCCATTCCTTTTGAGGAATAACAGATGCACACTGTGGGGGAAGAAACTCCACTGAACTAGGCTTGCTAAGTTCATAAGCAAATATGGAAACATCTTGTGGGAAGTGGGGCGTGGAGTGGGTGAGGAAGATAAATATCCAGAATTGTGATTTATTATCTAAAATGCCCAGTTAACAAAACATTACAAACGCAAAGAAACAAAAAGTGTGATACGTAGGAAAAGAGCAGACAACAGAAAGTTTTTGAGAGGGCCCAGATATTAGACTTAGCAGATAAAGCCATCAAAGCAGCAATGATTATAAATATATTCAAAGAACTAAAGACAGTATATTAAAGGCCTGATGACAATATTCTGTCATCAGAGAATATCAACATAAAGAAATGGGGATAAAAACACAAATAGAAATTGTAGAGTTGAAAAGTAAAGAACTGACATGAGACATTCATCTTAGGGCTCCACAGCAATTTCGAACAGGCAGAAGAATGAGTGAATTTGAAGATACATTGCTAGATACTATACATTCTGAAGAACAGAGAAAAAAAGAACCTCAGAATATGGCACACCACTAAGCACAATAACATACATGTAAAAAAGGCTAGAAAATATTCAGAGAGATAGT
Source organism: Hystrix cristata (assembly GCA_004026905.1). Classification (NCBI taxonomy): domain Eukaryota; kingdom Metazoa; phylum Chordata; class Mammalia; order Rodentia; family Hystricidae; genus Hystrix; species Hystrix cristata. Next base: position 51,094 of record PVJO010009153.1, read on the forward strand.
GGCTAGTTATTTCCCTGCTTTGATGAAAAAACATTAATTGACACAGCCAAGAAAGTCAACAAACTCCAACAGGATTAACACAAAGATATCTATAGCCAGACATACAATAGTTAAGAGGAAAAATGCAATTCTTTTACTAATTAAAAATCAACTAACCAAGACAATGTATATAATTGTACTGTGGGATATGTAACACACTGAAACATATTTGACAATAATGGCAGAAAGGAGGTAAATGGGGCAAAATTATATTGGACCAAGGAAGTCATACAAGCTTCCAACTCGAATCTGCAAATTAGAAGGTTGCAAATGGAGTCTAAACATAAATATGTTTATTCTTTCAGTTTTTTTTAGAAGACATAAGATTATATAAAGTTAATATAAATACAGTAATACCTTGGTTCATGAATGCTGATGTTTCCAAACAATTTGGTTCTCAAAAGTGTTTGACAAAATTTTATGTCTGTTCACAACTCCACATTAGGTGACCAACACAACTATGGCCATCTTCCCCAGCCAAACACAAATACCTTCCCCAAGATGGTAAAACAAATCAAGTTCATGAACTGAGGTACTATTGTAGTACCATAAAAATGTAGAAAGGGAAAGAATTATACAGGAGGAACATTTGTATATCTTACTGAAATTAAGAATATGAAACTGAAGTAGAATCTGAGATATGATGTGTAGTATAACCCCTAGAATAACTACTAAGAACATATATTTTAAAAACACTGAAAAAAATCATTAAAGAAGTTGAAACATTATGCTCGAAAATATTTACTTAATGCAAATTAAAACCATAAAGACTTGTGAAGCAAATAGAAAACAGAAAATAAACTTCATATTACAGTGATACATGTATACCCGTGTTTATAGCAGCACAGTTCATAATAGCTAAATCTTGGAAGTGGTCTATGTGTCCATCAGCAGATGGATAAAGAAAAGATAGTGTTTACACACAATGGAGCACTGCTCTGCCATAGTGAAATAAATCAGACGCACAAGCTTAAATATAGCATAACTTCTCTTATATGAGAAGCTTTAAGTATAAATAATTAAAAAAATAGGAAGTAGGGACATAGCTCTTAAATGGGAAGGGGACTTAAGATGTATTACATACATATACCAACCGCTCACAAGGAATGCAGACATACAGACTACAAACACGTATTAATTAAAAAAAAAAGTAAAAAGAAAACAAAAGGTAAAATGGCAGGCACAAATTCAACCATGTTCATAAAAGCGTTAATTAAATGGCAGGTATTATCAGATTGCATTTAACGAAAAAGTCCAAAAGCGAGATCTACCTATGCTGACTAAAGGAGACATGTTTAAGATTCAGCGATGTAACTAAGCTGAAAATACAGATGCGCCTCACCGTGTGATGAGATTCTGTCTCAGTCAACCCCCGGTGAGCTGAAAATATTGTAAGTCAAAAACACATACATACACCTAACCTACTAAATATCCTGACTTAGCGACACAGCATACTGCAGAAGACTGGGCTTCACATTATTACCATGTGGCTGACTGGGAGCTGTGGCTTACTGCTTCTGTATTGTAGCACGTATCGCAAGCTAGGAAAAAAATAAAAATTCAAAATGTGAAGTATGGTTTTCACTGAATACATATTATTTTCAAATCATTGTAAAGTGAAAAAAATCTTTAAGTGGGAACATTGTAAGTCTTTACAGATCGGAAAAATACCATGCCAGCAGCAATCATAAGGGGCTAGATTCGCCATATTAGTTTGAGACTAGTTAGACTTTATAATACTTTTAAAGTGAAAAAAATGGATGAAGGTCTCACATTGCAAAGGAGCTCAATATACTGTCATGAAAAACCTACATTTCATTAGGACAAAGGAAAATTACAAGGACTTTGTTCTGATGAAATGTAACTAGTAAAATTAACTTCAGTGCCAGTTTGTAGTTAACTGTCAGAAAATCCTTATTTAGGACCCTATTTTTATTTCACTTCCTCAGACTCTTCATTCTGATATAAGGGGAAAAAATGGAAAAGAACTGGTTAAGAAGATGAGATATTAGTTACACAGCACAGAAAATGAATAGGAAGCAAACCAAGATGAGGTACAGAGGTCAGGAAATTGAAGAACTGGATCACTTGAGAGGCATGTACAAGTTCCTGTTTATGTCAGAAAGGCCCTGGACCTGGCTGCCACTCATCAGTGCGGGAGAGGCAAGGGTACCAAAGCACAAATGTCAGTAACCTGGAGAACTTCTTGCCGGTTAGTAAAGTAATCCTACTTCCTTCCTAGCAAACTGTAGGGTGGTCCTACCATTGTGCTGTGACATAGTCACTGCAATGGCTAGACACACAACATGTGATAGGGTCTGTTCTCCATCCCTTTAGTACCTTACTCTACAGCACAGACCTTAATGGCCTCTACTCCTTTGCACTCTAAATTGGGAAGGTGACCCTGCTTCTCACCTACAGTGAGCAGAGGAAGTACCATGGAGGATGGTTGCCATGTGCGTCTTTGGGAAGGGGAGGAAAAGGGGCCCAAGCTTGGCCCATAGCTAATGAGAAATGAGGGTATAACTCTCAATACATAACCCCAAAGTACAATTTCATCATTTCCTTTCAGTGGAATTTTAAAAACTGAAAATTAGAGGCAATGTTGCAAAGACTAAGTGCCTTGTATTAGAACCGTTAAGTTTTTCATAAGCTTTTAAATTCATATTTAAATAAAAAAGATCTAATTCAAAGTGTCCTTGCGAAGATAAGGTAGTCTGTGTAATGAATAAGGCACAGTATCTGGCACCATTTGGAGGATTTTAGATCTTCAGTTTTTGGGTGGAGGTTGAACTGAGGAGACAAGACTGTATATTTCATATGACAAGGCTTTTTCCCCTTACTTTTCAGTCTAAACGTCTTCAGTTATTGATAACTTCATGGTCTTGGTCTTACTTCTGCAGAATGGCCCTCTTCCACCTCACAGGAAATCATAAAGTGGATCCCATGTGCCACACTATAAACACTCTTCCTATAGCAGCCACAATAGGAACTGCTGACCCACAGATGCTGCCTGCTTGTGCTCTTCTCCAGAGAGATGCAAAGCAAGAGAGAGGAGAGTTGTTAGTGGCCCACTTCTAGCCAGAGCTTCACTCAGTGCCAAAAGGGAAAGGCAGCTGAAGCTGAGTGACAGCAGAGCTGGCAGATCTCACGGCTCATGGATGATTTCTCAGGTCCTTCAGGTCTGTGAGGCAGGTCTGAAGAACAGTGTGTGAAGCCTTCCTCTGCTTGCTCCTGTCTTGACAATTCACAATCCTGATAGTGAACAGTGAGCTGGAGAGAGAACTCCTGAGAGAGACACATGTAGCACAGAAGCACGGAGGAAGCCTGGGTTTGAGGGCTATTGCAGAAATGGAGGAAATGTAAGCACAGTGTGCCCATCTTCTCACTCATTATAAAGAAATAATAACAAATAAGAGATCTGTTTATGTCTTGGTTTTCTATTTAAAAATCCAGGGATATTGGATATAGTAACTGGTTTGAGCATGGTTTCTCACCTTTTATTATGCTGTTCTTGGTAAGTCCCAGTAGAAAGATGGGGAGAGGGTACACAACAGGACAGAGAAGAACCAAGCATGAGACTAAGAAAAATTAAATAAACTAGATGAAGTGCCTTAAAGTGAGAAGATGCCATATGCTCTGTATCACTGGACAATATACAAAACTGAAAATTTGCCCAGTGTCTCTATGCCTTTAAAAACCTTTTCAATTTTAACACATAATTTATTTAAATCAAAAGAACAACTCAAATGTGTCATGCAGCCAATCTCAATCAAATCTTTAAAAACTAAGTGTTCAACAGATGCACAATAGAGAAAGAAATCCTCGACACAATAGACAGATACAAATTAAATGTCACCAACACACATATTTTTCTATTTTAATGTTGGCAGACTGGCAAGAGGCTGTTCTGGGTAACTGCATTCTGCCTACCTAAAAATTCCCTTCAGTCTTCACTAGGAACTGCATCCTTCACTTTCTCACTGAAACTATTTACAAAATGCCAAAGGAGTATTTGAGAAGAGTGGTATATGAGTGTTAGACCATAATCACCAGAATGCCTCTGTTACAAGGCTGCTTTATTCCAAACAAGTAGGCACAGAACAAAGCCAGGAAAATGTGAGTGGGAGCCAGCAAAACCTGCCTCATGTTGCGCTTGTGGTAGCAGTGATAACTTGCCATATGTTGCATTTGAAACCTGGTTTACCAGTGGTTTTAACCTATCTACCACCCACAGACGTTCTGACTAGCTGGCTAACCAGGAAAGAAAATGGAGATGCAGTAAACGAAAGCCATGTTTTTATTAGCTCACATGGCAGGCACAGCCTTTGCCCTTTTGTAAAACTGTGGAGAGAGGGGACCATTAGAGAATGTGGTGAGCACATGCCCATTTTGACCTGGTCACAGAGTTTCTTGCTCACTGGACTGGGCTGTTTCCTTGTTGGAAAAATTCCAAGTTAAGTAATCTCCAAACACCAATCCCAACTGAGAGGACAGGACAGATGCCTTATTCTCAGAGCTGTGTCTGTCTTGGATTAACAGTATACCCAGAACAGTTTCTTGGCCCAATTCAAAAATTCAGGTCATAGACGGAGTGCCAAGTTATTAGGTCCCTTGCTATGTAAGGATCTAAAAAAAGGAAGAAAAAAGTGCTAGAAGGTCACCTGGAATAATGGTTGTCTGATACCTCAAACAGAGCTGGACCCACCCAACCAGTGCAAAGCCTTGTTTTTCTTCCCCAATATCCATCTGTAACAACAAAGTCTTTCAGACGTAGTCTTTCACCGCAGGTGGGAATCCTTCCAGGCAACCTGTGAATGGTACAAGAATCTTTCCTCTGCTTCAGAGATGAGAAAGCAGAGATTCAGATATTCCACAGATAGGCCCAGTGCATATGAACGAGGACACAGGTGGAAGGCAGCATCCTAGTTGTATGTGTGAGGCCTGCATAGGAGGGCAGATGGCATCTGCCATTTAGATATATAACACCTGTGGCAAAAATGTTCTTAAATCAGCCCAAATAACAAGCTCTTCTAATCTCAACTGTAGTAAAAAGTTTTGTTTAGGGTAGGGTAGGGTGGGGTGAGAGGTCAGCGGAGAGCAAGTACTTAGCCTGCACAAGGCCCTGGGTTTAATCACCACTGTGCACGCACACAAACAGAATTTCAGTTAAGTTGATTTGTGCCAGAAATAAATGTTTGGTCTCCTTTTCTCAATTTTCCAGAGAGAAAAGGACCTAGGTCCACTTCCCAGGAAACAGTCCTCTTTGATGTATGGAGAACTGGGACTACTGCCCATCCTTATCCCCACCACCCTTCCTTTTGCTGAGGAGGGGGTGGGAGAAGGGCTGGAGGGAGGCCAAATCAAGATATAAGATGCTGTGAGTGTTTGATGAAGGCCTTCTTGTTCTTTCTGTCCTAACATTTCTGTTGCTGGAGGCAGCCAGAATAAGGCCCCTCCCCCAGAGATGTCCCTGTCCTAGTTTCTGTTAGGTTACGTAGCAAAGATGGAATTAAAATTGCTAACCAGCTGGCTTTGAGGTTGGAATATAATCTGGAATTATCTGAGTGGGTTCATATAAATAGAAGAAGGAATTGGAAGAGGAAAAAAATGCAGGAAGATGGCAGCATGAGAAGGACTTGACCTGACATTGATGACTATGAAGATGGTGGAATGAACCAGGAACCAAGTGGTCTCTGGAAGTGGCAAGGAAGTGAGTTCTCCCCAGGACGTTCCAGAAGGAATGCAGCCTGATGATACCTGACCTTAGCTCAGGGAGGACGTTGGATTCCTGATGTATAGAACTGTAGGATAATAAATGCATATTGTTTGAAACAACTAGGTTTGTGGTAACTTGTCACAGCAGCAAGAGAAAATTAATGTATTCTTCAATCCACCTTTCACCAGGAATAAAGCTAATGATGACAGCTAATATTTTTTGAGTGCTTACCATGTCCTAGCCATTTTTCAGAGCACTTTACGTGTATTAACTCATTTAGTCATCTGTAATTATCCTGTGAGGTACAGTAACTTGTGGAAGATCCTATTACCAGAAGTTGTACAGCTAGGATTTAAACCTAGTTAATTGGTTCCAGCAAGATAACACTTAAAATCCTATTTTGCCTCTTGGACTGATCTTCTGGCTATTGTAGATATTTGCTTATGGAACAATGAACTTGAAGCCACCCATATTCACCTTTAGCTGTTTGGCTCTGTTGCTTCCAATTTGCAAGAATTTAGCCAATCTGCACAGTTTGGCTGAGGCTTAACATGTCCATAAAGTGGGAGTGATGTGAACTACCTACGAGGACATAAGACTCAAGTAAGATAGCCCTGATATACAGTAGGTAATGGATAAACATTTGCTGAATCCATAACTGAAGACAATCTGGCCATTCTGTCCTCAAAAGGAAAAGTTAAGTTTTTTCCCTTCATTTTACAATGTTTGAAGATTCAGCACCGCCCCCCCACCCCGAGGTAACTACGTGGATAACAGATTCTGCAGCTTTTATTTATTGTTATTCTGGCTGTCAGAAAAGATTTTGTGTGTACAGTTTTGACAGCATCTAGAAGTGGGTGACCAGACATGAAAGTCAAGTTAAGTGAGAGAAAGGGGTAAGAAAAAAGGTAAGATTTAGCCTGGTATGGTGGCATAGCCTTGTAATCCCAGCTACTTACGAGGCTGAGGCAGGAGCATTACAAATTCAAGGCCAGGCTGGGCAACCTAGTGAGATCCTGTCTCAAAATATAAAAAAGACAAAGGATATAGCTCAGCATTCCCTAGTTTAATCCCCAACATTACCACCCCCCCACACACAAATTTAAGATTTAGCCCAGAAAGAAGATAACCATAGGAAGAACCAGACTCATCTGACATCAAAAAGATATTCTTTGTAGCTCAACAGACTAAAATTAGGATCAGTGGTTAGAAGTTACAAAGAGGCAGATTTCAGGTCAATATAAAGTAAATCTGTCAGAGGATACAAGTCTTCTAAAGTGAGTATAAAAGCAGAGGCCCCAGAGCACATGTATCCTGGGATTTCTGAAACTCCAGGGCTAGGTTTGGTGGTGTAGAGGTTCCAGCAAACCTACTTTTGCAAAGTGCTTACTGTTGTCACTAGTGCCAAACACGCTGGCTGCATCTCCAGAATGAGGGCAGAATTCTAAGGGCTTCAGGAAGAACTTTGGTGAAAGTTCCAGTTTTCACTGCCCACAGCATAACATCAGTATGATAACCCCAGCTCAATTTAGGGACTGAGAAACAAATCTACAAAAGTACAAGCCCCGTCAAATTTAGTATATAAATAGCTTCTATCTTCTGTCCCAGGGTTACTCTGAGTATACCCAACTCAAATCCTACATGACCAGGGAGAAAAATGACCATGAGGGAAAAGGCCAGACTTCTGTGATGTGACCCATCTAACTCAAGACCCAGGACTGCTGAGATGCTGTGCTGGCCATTTTGTCAGAATCACTGTCTGCTGCAGGCAGGTACACACTGCTCCACGGGAGCACTGTAACCATATATGCACATAATGGTGAAAGGTCATTTTTTAGGACCTACTGCATCAGAATCAGAAGACTTACCTCTGGGGGCTCACCCAGACCCTATGAACTCTGGTTGTGGGGCTCTGGTTGTGGGGAATCTCTGGTTGGGCTCAGGGATTGACTTTAACAAGCCCTGCCTGTGCTTCTTTTGCAAACTAATGTTTGAGAGCCACGGTCCCAGAGGTGTATGAGTTCTATCGGTTTCCTTGGAGCTAGATGTAAAATTTAGTTTGAGGTGTGAGAAGGTGGAAGACCAGACAGCGGTAAGGTTTGGTTTATGACAGGAAAGGGGAGGAACTGCCAGGAGGCAGGAAGCCGAGAGTAAAATACTTTGTAAGACTAGTAACTTACAGTTCTGTTTTAAATCTTTTTAAAAATCCTACCAGAAAATAAGCTTATGAAGAATCCAGAATTTTGCCTGCTTCATTTCCTAGGGCCTACGAGAGTGACTGATACACAGCAGGGACTAAGCATTTGCTAAGCCAATGAGCAGATAAAGTTTGCTGGTGCTGAAGGCTGACACAGGTGACAGGCCTCCTCTCCTTGCTGAGAGTGGCCAATATGCTGGGCATCCCATCTCACTATGTGCTTTGGACTTGCTAGAGGGCTCCTGATGCTAGGGTGGAGGCCATGGCTCAGTTAAAGGCTCTTACCAAACCATTCCTTTCTGCCTGTGTGCCAGAGAAAGTGTGGAAATCTTTAAAAATAGAAGCGATGAAGCCAGCTGCTGCTGTGCTATCACAGGAGCAGAGGCCCTTCCTTCCTCTGGCATAACTTAAGCAGGAGTGACTGGACATCCACTTGGCTTCCAACCTGCCACTCCTGTGCACAGGCAGGAGCAGAGGCAGACTGAAACCAGAGGCCATCCGTGGTGACCCTGTCTTCCCTGTCACTTGAACTGTGATCAGAACACAAAGTAAACTTAGCCGTTTTCTTTCTTACTCACTGTAGAAGGTAGGGTGATGAACAGGATTCCCAGTTTGGGTAAGGCTCACTACTGAATGCTAAAGAATTTCCTTTTCCTTCTTCCTTCTAATCCAGAGTTCACAGCCAACATGAAAGGCAGAAAAATTGTCCATTAAGAGATCTGTCAATCTCTCACATTTACGTCTTCACTTGAAAAGTTCTACATATTTGAAGAAATTCCCCCTTGTCTTTTATCTGTGTATTTGCACGTCACGAATAGCATACATCTATCCCAGAAAATACCTTGCTTTCTAGGGACCAAATAAGTTAATTTTTTCATACCAGTCCTCTTCCCAGACAGCAAGAGATTTTTTAAGTTACACAAAACAACATTAACACAAGACAGCAAGAATGTGCCTTTAGTGCATTCATTAACCAATTTCCATGGAATAATTAGATAGTGAAAGCATTTTGGCTTTGTGGTTTTAGAAATAATTGTAAACACAGAGAAAATTGCCTTTATCCACCAAACATACTCAGAACACAGGAGCCTGCGGTTGCTGTTTTGCCTTAGATGAGCTTGAATGTTATATTCCAACAGTGCAGGAAAACATGGTGAGAAGGTAGAATAATTATGCACTTACACAGGCACTATCGTTATTAACTCATCACAGCCCTAGGGCATTAACAAAATACAGTGTCTCTTCTCCCAGGGGGCCTAATTATTCTACAGTAACCACACCTCTCATTTTAATTCATTCCCTAAAAGACTGTTCAGGGGGGAGGGTGATGAGGGGAGTGATAGGGTAGGAGGCAACTGTTAGAAAATGGTGCCAAAGGTTCTAAGGTGGTGTGATCTCATTGCTTGACAGTGTCTAAAACAATAACATATTTTACAAATAAACATCTGAACCACTTTCTTTCACTCCCCACTTCTAGTTCACAGGAAACTGGTAAGCACCTTGGGTTGGGGCAGCACTGGGTGAGACAGAGCATTGTTACTGGTTCTTTAGAAGAATGGAGAGAGGAGAATTCAGAGTCCAGTGCACTCGATTTTCACATGGAATTACTCCATAATAGCAAACATTTTCAAAAGTGAGAATTTGATATGGTTAATACACTTTTAATGTCCAAAACAGCTGTACTGTTTTCACTTTAATTTTCATTTCCAGATGCTGAGGTGTCTCACTAGTTGATATTTCTAAGAAAGCAGTCTACATCATTAGTTATCAGTAAACTAGGAAGCCTTTCCTACCTGGTCTTATCTTTAGTGTATTTTGCAGTCCATGAAGATACTGTACTCTGAAGAATGAAAGTGTAATTTGTAGTCAGGAGATTGAAAGGGCAGTTCATATAAATTCATATATCTAATAAGAATGGAGTAGACTGGGTGTGGTGGTGCATGCTTGTAATTCCAGTACTTGGGAGGCTGAGGCAAGAAGATTGCAAGTTCAAGGCTACCCTGGACTATGTAATGAGATCCTATCAAAAAAAACAAAAGGAAGGAAGGCTGGATAGACAGATGGAGGGAGGGAATAGAGCATAGGAAAAAGAATTAAATCTGTTTTCACTTCCAGTAATTTTGCTTTTATGATTCACCAAAAGTACCTACTTCTTAGCTGGTCCCAAATGTTTTTACAAATGGTTATGGATACAGAAAGAAAAACATGTTGATCTCCTTACAAGGCAAGAACATGTCAGGGGAAAAAACCAGAAATATAACTGTGGTTTCCCATTAGTTTCTACTTTGGAGTATTTCATAGTATAGTGGAAATGACTGTCATCTCACCTGTTGCTAACATCCTGTGCACTGGGCCTGTTTCCCTGTCTGGATCATGAATGAGGCACCTGGATAGATTATCTTGAAGATTCTTTGCCCCTATGAAATTTGATGATGTGACCAGGCTGTGGCCTCTGGAGAGAAAAGGTGAGGAAAGCAGGCCATGTTTTTAGCATCGCTGACTACCTGTCTGTAGTCTGGTCTTCCTTGGGGTAGGGAGGGGACAGTTTGCCCAAATGGAGAGAACATTCTAGGAGGCATATTTTCCTCTGGATAATGTGACCTTAATGTTAGCCAGGGCAAGAGGTTGTCTGGCACAGTCCCGGATTTGGAAAGCAGGGCTGCATGCTTCTCAGCTTCAGTATGACTGTGGCAGGGCAGTGAACTTCCAAGTGCCTGGCACAGAATACATATCAGTAATGGTACCTGAAATAACTCCCCAAGGGCCTCAGTGCCTGATCCTCAGTGTTGAAATTCTGCCCCACTATGGCTGTTTAACCCAGTACTACTACTTTGACTTTACTAAGGAAGGGGGTTGGTACTCTAAATCAACTCTTATTTGAGGCACTGTGGGAAGTGCAGTGCCATCCTGTGCAGCCGAGCACAAAAGCAGAAAGGAGTGAGGAAACCATCTTCTTGCATTTACAGTCTGATGTTTTTAGGGAGGGTTGGGAGATACTTGTTGTCAAGAGACAAGAGATTCTGAGAAAAAATCTCTCTGGATCTTACTCTAGCTTCATATAAAAATAAAGAAATTTTTCCCATAAGATACTTCAGTATTATCTTTTACAAAAAGCAGCTGTACACATGTATATATGTTGTTGTAGTTTAGATATAAAATATCCCCCAAAGTCTCATGTGTTCAGAGGTGGGGCTTTTGGAAGGTGATTAGATCATGGGGGTGCTCTATTCATCAGTGAATTAGTCCACTGATGAGTTCATCTCACTATGCTGTTTGGAGGTAGAGCCTGCTTGAAGCAGGAAGGTCACTGAGGGGAGGGTGGTCTTGAAGGATATATCCTTGTGCCTGGCTCCTTTCCTTGCTCTCACTTGCTGCCCATCAGGACATGAGCAGCTCTCCTCTGCCAGGCCCTTCCACTGTGATGTTTCTGTCTCGGCTTCATCTAACCATGAACTAAACCCACTGAAATGGTGAGGCAAAATAAGCCTCTCCTTCAAGTGGTGCGTATATATAAATGCATATAAATGTATAAAATATATAAGCTACAATTTCAATAAGGAATGTGAAAGCAAACAATTCTGTTTCATAGCTGAGAAACTTAAATGACTTGCTCCAGTGACTCTTGGTCAAGATGTTCACATTTTCTCGAAAGACAGAATTCCAATTCTTCAGTTACATTCTGTGGATTAATTTTTTCTTAAACTTTCATTACAGGTATGAATGCTTCCTCGTTTTTGGACCTACCTATTTATAATCTCAACCTATATGTGATATAAGTACCCTTCTGCTTGAATTCCTGATAGCTTCCCAATCCTTATGACTTCTTCCTCATGTCTCAGAGGTTCGTGTGTTTGCTTTTCAAAAAATGATTAATAGAAGATTTAAGCAGGAATATACACAGTCATCACTGTCAGACTTAATATGAGATGTTAAATGCGGGGTCCAATTTTCCTTCCTGGATGAGTTTTCCTACGACTGTCAGTTTTGAAAACATAATTCTAGAAGAAAAGAGGCCCACTTCCAAGCACTTCTTCTAAGAGTGAGTCTTTGCTGGGGCGGGTGAGGGGTGTCTAAAATTGGGAGAGATGTTTACTGACCTTGTGTAGGTTCAACTAATCAGAGCAGGATCTCCAGTGAGCCCTTGGTGGTTGCGATCATTGTACTGAAGCAGGTATACCTTTTAAAGCCATTACCTTGTGGCCAGCCTCTCTGCTTGCCCTGCTTGGTTTCCAGAGATCTCTTGTATTTGGCTGGCTGAGTGGATGGTAGGGGCAGAATAGCCAGGCATTACAGCTGATACTCTGGAAAAGACATCTTGGGAACTGTCCCAAGACCACTGTGCCTCAGGTGTTCCCTCTTTTAAGTTTACAGTCCACTTACTGCGCATGTCTTTGGGTTTCTACCTGTTAGCTCCTGTTTCAGTGTCAGGGAAAGATGGAGAGGTAAGGACAGGGGCCTTGCTGCTGTGGGCTCCTCATGTTTTCCCCAGGCAAGGTCCCTTGCTGTGCGAGAGGTATACCAATAAGCAGATTTGATTCCATCCACACAACCTGCCCTCCTACTCTAGTCCTTCAATTTTCATCTCTCATTGGCCTCTTCCTTTTTTTCCTGGGTTCTTCTTGTTAGCCTAAAAACATTTACATTTTTAGGGGCTGGGGATTTAGCTTAGTGGTAGAGTGCTTGCCTAGCAAGCACAAGGCCCAGAGTTCGAGCCCCAGCACCAAAAAAACAAAAACAAAAACAAAAACAATTTACATAATTTTCCCATCTTTAAATAAAAACTTTCCTCTCCTTAGTGATCTTGCCATTTTTACAGACATTTTCTTAAATCACTGAATTTCATGAAGATGTGTGTAATTCCTGCATCCATTTTTACATCCTTTCTTTCTTAGTGCCTACAGAACTGTGACGCCACCATAGTGGAGTGGCCACTCAAGAGGAAAGTAACCACTTAAGCACTAACTTCATGTAGCTTTTGTCTGCTTTCACCTTCTCCATCCCCTCCTTGTGTGGCTTCTCTGATACTGTGCTACCCAGAAAGCTTCTTTCCACCTTCTGGCTCATCTGTCTGTCCCAAAAGTAGAGACATTAGCCACGAATTTATACATACAGTGCCCTTCTCTGCCTTGTTGATGATCTTAGCATGATGACTCCAAGCTTAAGTTAGCTTGTCCCACTTGTACAGCTGAGTCTCTGTCCACTCTTCCTGCTCCAGTCTTTCACCATCGAATTAGGGGTCAGACATCCAACTGTTGAGTATATGTCCACGAACAGATGGTTCACATGGGCATTAGCTGAACATGTGCCAAATAAAATCATCTTGTCCTATGAACATTTCCTTCTCCTTAATCCCCTTTCTACTAATGAAAACAATACTGTTCACCCAAGTCGCACCTGCTGAGGTCATTTTTTAACTTCTTTCCTTTTGTTCTGCCTTACATCAAATCTGTAGCTAAGTCCAATCATTGATATTCTTGGGATTGACATCCCTCAAAATTGAATTAAATGGTTCTTCATTGCCTACAAGGGAAAAAAAAAATATCCCTGCTCCTTAGCCATCCCATTTAGTGCCTTCATGGCTATTATTTTCCATTTATCTCATGCTTGTAAAAAAATGTGATATATTTCAATTTGCTAATTAAATTCTTTTTCCACATGTTCACATTCTGTTCCTTTTCTACCAACAACAATCGTATCAGTTCTTAAAATTTTGGCTTGGATGTCAACTCATCTATTAAGATTGCCCTCATTTACTCAAGACAGAATCTCTCCTGTCATTGATACTGGGCACACTTTGCCTGTGTGCCTCCTAGCTAGATTTTATAGGTTGGTACATTTTGCTTATTTTTCTCTGTGCCCGCTATACACTGTTCATAGCAGTTTATGGGATTAAGTAATAAATGAAAATTTCTACTTTATTGCTTAAAAATGTCTCAGATGTTAAAAAATGGACCTTAGCTTATAAACTTCTGGAAGTTGCAACTAGAATAAAGTTTTTGTTTTTGTCACCTAATATAAAACTCAATTATACAATAAATCAAACTTTTCCTCAGTGCTTAGCAGTGATAACATGGTTTTTCAGACAGTAACATAGATAATTTAATGGGAATAAAAAGCTCATCAAGTGGTTGTGTTGCACAGAAAACATACCCCTGAGCTCATATTGATATCACAAGTGGGTCTGATGTGGATTTTGCTGCATCATCAGGAGCCTGGGCAAAGCAGTATTTAAAAGTGAATCACCATCACTTATCAAAGCACAAACTCCAGTGCTACTAAATGCAGAAAGCAAACACATTAAGAGCAAGAGTCAATGTCTGCAGATACTCAAGAACCCACCCTAAACACCACCAAACACCACCGCACTGAGTGAATGATGCCTCTAAGAATGCATGACAGGGTCTGTCCACCCAGAGGCCAGCAGGATCCAACAAGCAGAACACGGGCATAGGCGGAATCGACATGCATAAATCTGAGTATGGGCTCTGGAGAGCCATAAATATCTCTGCCCCTCAGCTGTGTAACTTTATTAAACTTCAGATTAGTTCAAGACTATTAAGAGACTCCAGTCTGCTCTAGGTCAGGGGCTTCTCATAAACTGCAGGGCCCCCATCCTCTGCGCCAGAGTTACTCTGATGGCAGGAGCTGAGGACCCTCTGGCTGTAATGTATTAGAGAAATAGCTGCGGTTCTCTTTTGACTGATAGACTTGTCATTTTTTTTTTGATGGCCAATGAAATTTAAAGGTAATTCCACGTCCAAACTCCCAGCATGTGCAGGAGACTTCAAAACTCCTCTGGTTGGGAGATCATTTCATGGCTTCCCCCTTTTGCAGCAGGATGGTCAGTACCAAAGAAACAACCATTTACTAGAAGGATATGTCATTCCTATTTGTTTTCCAAAAATATGAGTTTTAATATTCAAAAAACTTTGTTTTCATGCAAGTCATCTACTGAGACACCACAGAAGTGCTGAGTGCCCTTCTTTCTATGGAAAGGCCCTCTCATTCCTAGTTTTGCCACCTGCTAAATCTACCCTAAGGGTGGATACTATTTAAAGCTCATTGTTTCATAATTATGTAGGAAAACATACAGTGTAAAGAAGAAGAAGAAAGTAGGTAAAGAAGATCTTGTTCCTCCCCACCTTTACCCAATTCATATAAATTTAACATATGGTATAAAAATATTGGTTATGAAAAAAATTTAAGGATGTAGAAATTATAGCTTATATTTAAAAGCTATTCAAATTATTTTATTGATTCAGTTGCACAAACTAGCTCATTTTACTAAATGGCTTGACTCTGCTTGACCAAAACACTTCGAAAAGAAGGTAATGAAGGGGAGAACTGACTGCTTTGAGATTTACTTCTTTTCCTTAAAAATAAGCAATGACAAAAGATGGGCATAAGGAGAAAAAACAGGAGGTAAGAGACCAGGTAGTCATCACATGAATAACTGGTCTCTGTCTTAATAAAGGACCTGTATTTTATAAGTACAGTATAAATAAAAATATTCTGAAAAACTAAATGGGATTTTGCTTTAGTTAGGCACACCAGAAGGTGATGTAGAGTTACTGATGCACATGGAATTAAGGGGTGCTTGCTGAGGAGGATCTATTGTGTCATCTTTCAAAAGCCCACATTAGAGTAGGTGGTTCTTCTGAAAATACATTTATTTGGTACAAGACTCTTGCTTATTCTGTATCACGACAGAACATTTTGAAAGCTGTTCTTTGTAAAATGTTAAAATAAACAACTGCATCATATGACTTTGTTCGAATGCAAGGTAGTATTGATTCATCCTTCAAAAACCTTTCAGAACTGACTGTGTACACGTCAGGTGTGGCGATGCCTGGAGTCCTCAAGAACCAAATCATGGATGATAAGGTGGAGTCACTGACCCTGTTACCATCACCACGACATCCTCAGGTATCTCCCTGGTGACGTGTTCATTGTACTAGATAGAATGAATGGGTCTTACACTTTAGTCTTAGGCTGTTTTCACTGACCATTCCATTGAATTAATAAAACACCTCTGCAGGCCTGTTGTGTGATGTGTTGTTCTGAATGCAGGGGGAATTTGCATTGATTTTTAAAGGGTAAGTAGCAAGGTACAGGAGATAAACTTATTAATTGCGGCTTAATTACAGAAATATTACTATACATTTTATAATGTATATTTAACATACCAATTTTATATCTATACATAATCATTCTAAAAATAAGAATGGCAAGAGTTTAGTGATGCAGAAGATTTTCATGGGAAGAAAGGGAAGAGAAGACATTCTAAGTAGAGAAACCCACAAGTTAAAAGGCCGACTCTATGTTTGGGGGATGAAGAATGAACTGATTTGGCTGGAGTGTGAGCTGCCTAAGGGCAGTGCAGTTCTGATATGAAGGGATGGAGCAGACCAGTGCTCAAGAGTTTTACTCTAGCCTAGAGCATGGTAAGCTGAATATGAGAGACGATCAAAATATATGGTTAATGTTAAAGTTCAAAAATTTATTACAGTAAAAGACACACTGCCATTAGGCTCCCCCAAAATATTCTCCTTTGCTTCAAATACACTTATCCCATCATTCTGGCCACTTTCTGAGGCAGTTCTGAAAGTCCTCTTTTGTGACTGTCTTTGAGAGGTATGATCAAAAATATGATGAATGCTGCTAGTGAGTGCCACCCAATGAAAAGGCAGACTCATAAAGACATTATGCTGTGCCCTCATCCACGTTATTTACTGGATCTGGCATAGTATGATTTCTGGCTCTTCCTCAAAGTCAGTATGATCATGAAAGGTAGATGTTTTGAATCAATTTAGGATATCAAGGCAGCCTTAACAACATAACTGAAGATACTCACAAAGGACATCCAGCCCTGCTTCAGAAAGCGACAAAAACAATAGAATAAGGGTGTTGGAAGTGAGAGGGAGTATTTTGAGATGGATTAATGGCTGTGTCTTTAACTGTAATAAGTTAAAAACCATTTAAAAAATTCTCCATATTTTTTGATCCCACTGGCATAAGTGTCTGAATAGGGCTGTTTCGTGGTGTGCACAGTGTGCACAGTGGACAACTCAGCACAGGAGCTGAGTTGGAGGCTTTTCTGGTAGCATGAAGGGTGTGAAAACAAGTGCCTCATCCAGACTAATGTCAACTGAGAGGACACAGAGATGTGCCCAGGGAGAAGCAACTGGTATGAGGATTCATGTGCTAGAGAACCATGGTGAGCTGTGAAGCTGTGTTAGTGACTGAAATGAGGTATTTAACATGATGGGGAGATAGTGGGACAAGCTGGTCAGTGGAAAAAGTTTAGTCTTAGACTTTGTGAGGTTGAGGTGTCACTGCAGTACCCTTAATGAGATGGCCTTTCCCAGGGTTCTCTCTCTGTCCATCTCTCCTGGCCTCATTATCCCTCACACTTGTGTTTCTGCCCAAGGGTGGGCAATGTAGGGCGCAAATCACCTTTATGTACTTGCCTTGCATGTACTAGAAGGTTGGGAAACATGCGTCCAATCAGCCTTTGAATCCCCTCTCTTTACAGAATGTAATTTTTCATATGATAAAGGCACAGATACATTGAAGGTGGTGACAAAAGCCTTTTGCAAACTGAAAGGCTATAAGATAACTGTGAGGGCTGAATTCTTGTTTTCCTGTTGCTCATGCAAGTGCTTTGTTGACGCAGGTGTGCAACAGGGACAGCATTCACTCACCAGTTATTACTATGTGAGGAGGCAGGATATTCCTGAATCACATTACAACACCTTCAACCTGTTATCCTCAAACAGCCTATAAGGAAGATTTAGCATTTCCCTGCAACTGTGGCTGTTGCAGCCTTCAAGGAGGCAGGAACACCCTAAAGATGTTAAAGAGAAAACTTTTCAAAGATCCTATGGCAGGAATGGAATAATGCTTCCTAGCATTTTAAAATGCCTTACACTATTGAAAGAAATTACCCATTATCTTGAAGTGTGCACTTGACAGAGTCTGCACTTACAGAAGCATTCGGGAAATTTAAAACATCCTTTTTAAAAAAGAAAATACAGGAAGATCAGTGAAATAATGTGGTACATGAATGCGATATTAGGTTTTAGACTAAAAATGCCAAAGAGTGGCTTACATATGGAAACAGTAATGCTCTATCCCAGGCTTTCAAAATTACCAGACAAAACAACACGTGTACAAGTGGGTGGGAGGCAGATGTTACATTTAATACCTAGCTGCACATCTTACAATTTGTCTCTTCTTAAGCACAGAGACACAGTCCTCAGAAACAGTTCAAAACTGGTAAGAAGAAATGACCCAAGAATTAATTAACTAAATAGGAGACTGAAGTAAACAAAGCAAAAATTATCATATCAAAATAAAAGACAAGAAACATGATTAAATTGGGCTTCAAAAGACCCATGAGAAGCTCATAAAAGGTATAATATGCACTTACCTGGTTTTTATTCTTTCATGATTTAATTTCTAATTTTATTCACTACCATCTGATAATTGCATGAAACACTTATTCTAACCATGGGCAATTTAAACTATTTTAATTTTTATTTCAAGGCCATGAGACAAAGGAACCTATTTATTGCCTAAGGGGATTTTTTTTAACAAAAATTAAAGCTTAATCTTTCATGTTTTAAAGCCAAGACTGTTTAAAATCATTTATAATAATGCTGTAGGGAGACTTTTTCTGGGTATGCAAAATTGAAAAGATAAATTTACAATTATTAAAAAAATTAATAGTTTAGGGGATTAAATTGTCCCTTTCCTTTCTAGATGAATTTGTCTGAAGCTTAAGAGACATACTGAAGAACAGGGTAAACCCAAGGAGTTTGGAGTGAGGAGATGAGGCTTCCATGCATTTCCCAGAGTGACTAGACTTGCTCATTGTACCGTAGTAAGCCCAGTTTATTATTATTTATAAAATGAATAATGGCATTGGCCTTAGGAATGGTTGCTGACCTGTTTTATTTCATAGGGAATTGCTCTGGTGAAGTAAAGAGTCATGAATTCTACCAACCACACTTTGTGTCACTTTGAAAAAGTCCCTGATAGAAATTTGGCAAATAAATTTACTTTCACTTAAATGGCAGATTTTTTTTTTAGTTACACTTAAGAAAACTAATTGAAATATAGTTTTAAATTTTTTTTTTTCTTTTGGTGCCAAGAATTGAACTCAGGGACTTGTACTTGCTAAGCAAGCACTCTAACCACTAGCTAAATCCCCCGCCTGAAATACAGTTTTAAATTGTCAGGATTCTAATGAAATACTTCTAGCCATTATGCAAAACATTTCCAGCAGAGAAGAGAAAAGTCACTTTCCATGTAGCTGAGATAGCAGAACCTACTGAAGGGCAGAGTACCTCTCTGAGTAAAGGGAAAGGACAAGTTGCCAGTGATAGTTTTTGACTAGACCAGGAGGAAGGAAAATAAATCTCCAAACACATTTTCTCTTCCACTGTGGTCTCATACAAAAACAAAACAAAACCAGAATGGTGAAATATGTTTAAAATTTGCTGTGGGACATGTCGAAAACTAAAACTAGATATATGTCTCTCACCATGTACTAAACTCAAATCAAAGTGGATCAAAGATCTAAACATTAAAACAGAAACACTAAATTTACTGGAGAACAGAATAGGAAGAACCCTCGAAGACATAGGGGTAGGAAAAAAAATTCATGAACAGAACCCAGACTGCACAGGAAACAATACAAAGAATCAGTGCTTGGGACCACATGCTATTAAAAAGCTTTTGCACAGCAAAAGAAATCACCAACAGAGCAGGGCGAAAACCCACAGACTGGGAAAAAATTTTTGCTAGCTATCCATTGGACAAAGGTCTAACATCTAGAATATACAAAGAACTC